>JAPVCB010000026.1:2081527-2151955 GCA_029606185.1 Paecilomyces formosus
ACCAATGAACCGTACATCGCAGTCATCATAATGCAGGAATTAGCACTGTCAAGGCACTGCTTACCTCCATGATCATCATATGGCAATCGAAAGTCCCCTTTCCAAGCGGCTGCGCCGGGCGCTCAACATGACTGCGGATCTTGGTCACCACCGGAGCACCAAAGGTCATGTTTGGCACGAAGTGGCCATCCATGATGTCCACATGGAGCCAGTCCGAGCCATCTCGGATCTTGTCCGTGCATTCTGCGCCCAGGTTGGCGAAATCCGCGCTCAGGATGGACGGTGCTATGATGGCTGGTGGAGACATTGTCGCTGCGGGGGATGGATCGGAGAGGGTCGAGTGAAGCTGCCGAGAAGAGTACGGGAATGGGGAACTGGATGCGTGGTATTAAAGGCTCGCTAGGTATTCACAAAGTCTATACAGAGCAGAAAGGAAAAGCAGTACGATGGTCTATGGACCAACTGGCGATGACCCGGTAGATATCTCAGGAACTTTCGGACGACGTCAGGCCGAGACCCATAGCGGGGAAGATCAATAAGGATGTAGGGCTTCCGATAAGGGCTAGGGTTGCGTCACGGGAAACCCGTTTGGGACTCCCGATACAACTACTAACTAGTTATTATTAACTACATAATGATCAGACGGATTACTCGATGTGACAGCGCACTAGAGTCTATTCCACAGCTGGCTAGTCGTATACCTAGCAATGATTGCTGTCATTTCTCCCCAGCGGAGTGGTTGTTGGAAGAGAATGGCTTTTTGCTATGATCATCTACTTCCCCTTGAAGCACAGAGCCAAGTTAATGCAGTTGTATGTGGAGAATAGATATACCGCATATCTCTATGCATAGAACCCATTTATTTCCCCTATATTCCCTGTTTTGTTGATGACCTCTTGAAATCCACATGAAACGAAAAGAATCAAACCCGCATGCTACACAATGAATAAAAACAAGACGAGAGAGAAAGGGAGAGAAACAAGAGGAACGCAAGTCTCGGAAAAAGCTCCTGACGGACCCCTGGCGTAGACGTGCCTTCGTGTCAAATAACAGAACTCAAAACTCCGCAAATTGCAACCAGTCCGATGCCATCTCGTCCAGACATGAGATACAGAAAAAGAAGGGAAGTTTTTCTTCAAGTGCATCCGATCATCAAGCCTTTGACGGGCTCAGCTCATCATCTGCCGGCTCAACCCGGATGAGGACTTCTTCTAGGAATCCTTCGAGGAAAGGACCGACGTCGCCGCCCATCCCAACTGGGGCTTCGCTGTCCCAGCGTTCTATCTCACTGAATAACCCGGCAGCCTTGACTACAAGCCTCTTCAGTTTCTCGTGCGCATACTGGCGCCTCTGCTGCGCGTCAATCGCTGCCGGCGGCAACTGCTTGCTGTTTGTACTGGAGCTCCGATTAAGCATGTCAACGTGATATGCACGACGGTGGAGAGCTGCTTCTAGGGCCGGTAGAATGACCCCGTTTAGCGCAGTGATTTGATGCGATGGAGACAGGCCTGGCGGCGGGGCAATGTTCGAGTCCGTGCTTTTCCGGAGTCCTGGTTGCTTCTCATTTTCCTGGGACGGTGCGGGACGGTGGCTAGTTTGTGGTCTCTGTGGAGTTTGCGTGATAGGAGATGGACGGGATGAGAAGGAAGGGGTTCCGTGTCGTTCGCCCGCTACAACCTGTCGCTGCGGAGGAGTGGGCGATGCTGGAGTCTGTATGGTGGAAGCGCGACGGGAAGATGGTATGTCCTCTGGCTGTATAGGTGCCGGTTTCCGTAATATAGGCTCCTGCGTCTTCGGGGTCCGCTGCGTCTGAGAAGCGGGCGGGGTATTTGCTGGCGAGCCTAGCTGCAGAAATCCCAAGTCTTGGGCAAGAGACTGCTGCAGAGCTTTATCATACTCACTTGTAGCAGGGCTCTCTTTCTGAGGGATTGGCTGCGGCGTGGCTAGATGTGAAGGTGTCCTGGGAGGCGCGAACGGTCTCGGGGCCTGTTTCTGGGGAGATGCAGGAAGCGGGACCTTCGATGGTGATACCGGCACCTGCTGTACTGTATCGGAGGGGAGCATTTGCTTCTGCGGCGATTTCTGCGGTGACCACTGGCCCTTCGTCTTCTCTTTCACTGTCGTATCTTCTCCCAGATCCCAGTCAGGCATCGCCTTTCCTGCTTGACCCGATGGTCGAGAGGTGCTTTCAGTCGCTTGGCTGCGTGCGTTAGCTGCAGCATCGTTCATGGCCTTCAACCCGGCTGAGCGACCTGCCGGTCTGACGGTACCGAAATCCCATAGATCCTCCTCTTCCGGTGTCGGTTTCGTAGCTGGCTGTGGAACATGATCGTCCTCATCGTCCTCGGCCGATCTGTGACCATGTATGGCCTGCCACCGCTCGTACCGCTCAATGAGTTCCGTCAGGTACGTAGTTTTCTTTGCACGTCTGATAAACGGGTGTTTGAGCAGCTCCTTTGCTGAGGGCCGTTCCCGCGGGTCCCTTCTCAGGCATAGCTCCACAAAGTCCTTGAAAGATCTACTGAAGTTTCCCTGCAGCGTTGGAGGCGGATTCTTGGGGATCAGAAAGAGGACCTTCATCGGATGGATGTCCGAATAAGGGGGTTCGCCCTGTGCGAGTTCGATGGCAGTAATACCGAGAGACCAGATGTCTGCTTTATGGTCGTAACCCGATTGCTTGATGACCTCTGGTGCCATCCAGAAGGGCGTGCCAACAAACGTGTTCTTCTTGGTCATGGTAGCTGATAACTGACCGGAGACACCGAAATCCGCGAGTTTGACCTGGCCATTGGCGCTTAGCAGCACATTTGCAGCTAGAGAGAGCGTCGTCAGCAGTGTGCGACAGCCAAATCGGCCGCAAGGACAAACCTTTGATATCCCGATGTAGTTTCTTGTCGCTATGTAGATAGTCCAGGCCCATCAACAATTCCCTCAGTATAATCATGATGTACTCCTCGGGGATGAGGCCTGGACGCATAAGATCCGAACAGCTTCCACCAGAACAGAACTCCATTATGATCCACAAGTCGGATCCCTTCAAAAACGAACCATGGTATTTCGTCACGAAAGGCGAATTGAGTTCCGACAAGATCGAGATCTCTTGGATGATATCCTCCACTTCATCCTCGGCATTTTCGACGTCGATGATCTTGATAGCCACCGACTGCCCCGTGCGCTTGTCGACCCTATATACACACATGCACGATTAGCTTCAATTCCACTGATATGAGTATCAAGATCATGCGCACCCTTTATAAACCTTTCCGAAGCTCCCACCACCTGTATATGTTAGTTGCCATATCTAGTAATATTGGGTAAGGCACGCACCAATGCAGTTCTGCTTGGTGTAGAGCGTCTCTGGGTCCACTACACCCTGCATTTTGATGGCACTGGAGGGCACGTCAGTACCAGATGGCGATTAAGAGAAGGACCACAAGTCCGTGGGGACTTGTCGCAGATAAATCAGCATACCTACAAACATTGGGAGTCAGCCAGAATACCAGATGAGCCAGCTGTCCGCAGGAAAAGCTGCAGAAACGCTACTAGCAACTAAGTCCTTGCAGACAGCTTAAAGATCGGGGGGAATGCAGGAGCGAGGTCCAAACGGGACCTGAGCCAACCCGACGGTGAGACTGGTCATTTCCTTGGTGGAGCAGAGCCGCTCTCTAGGGATAAACACAGCCGCAGCCGTAAGGGTCCAGCTCCCCGGGAAGAAGAATAGTCAATCAAGGCGAAAGGTAAAAGTTGAAACATACCTTCTTGTGGGAATCAGATGGGAGAGGCTCGTGGAGGTGGATGAACTTAATAGCCAGATGAGTTAGAATAAATAGTCCTCGTGGCATTGCCAGCAGTATTGTCTCGTTGCTGAATCCTTATCGACCTCTAGGAATAGATAGAGGGCGCCAACCGTGGGAGCGGGACAGCACATACCATCAACAGAACTGCCGCGTTCCATGGATCACCATCTCTTGCGGGCGGGATTGATTTCAGCTTGCTGCTCTCCCGTCTTATCCTTCACGATCTGGACCAGCCATACACACAGACAATGTAAACACAGCGGATAAAGAATCCCACTTGGCGTGTTGACGGGCTCTGAAGAGCTGTCAATGAGTTGGCGTGATTGGGGGAAGGCGGGGTTGTTTGGGGAAGCTGCTGGGCGGTGAGGCCGGGTTGGAGCTGTCGCCCAGTTAGGTAGTTTGTGTATCTCCGCTACGGGAAGACCTTGATGTCTATTCTTATTCAGCAAGAGGAGCTGACTGCAGAGTAATAATGAACTATTATTGCTCCAAGGATACACTAGTCATCTATAGGTTGTAACGACATATCATATTGTTTACCATAATTCTTATGACAGATACGCGATTACAAACGTCTGGACGGTCCACCCGGTATTGAAGAGCCAGATTTGACGACATATCTATGACCTGGAGAAACCTTCAAGTAGATTCAGATTAATTATTGGTAGTCCCGGATCGGGATTAAATCTCTCAGCTAGAAAAGAGAAGCCGGTAAGAGCAGCTGCGGCGACGGGCGCGCAGATGGTAAACACCCGGGATATCACAGCACAGCATTGGTTGGAAATGATCCCAATCAGTGCCGGCAGAAAGAGAAAAATAAACCTCCCTTTATCACGATCCCACAGCCCCAGGCTTTTAGCTCTACAGGACCGATTCAAGTCCGCGGCACCAGCGCGAGCGTTCGTTGCGGGTTTCGTGTCATAATAACGCCTCATTAAAATGCAAAGTGATCCATTACCGAGCATGATGGGCAGTAGCATCTATGGATCAATCCTCGATATACTGAATCATGACCGTTCCATTCTTCAATCCAGCATCTGCGATGGTGGTGTCCAACTGCTCGATCAGGTTCTGGCCCATCGCGTTCAGTTCAAACTCCACACCCGCCTTCTCTTTCAATGGCGGGTCTGCTTTGAGCCACTCGTAAATTCGCTGCACAGGATCAGAGAGCGCAAATCTGCGGATGACTCGACCAGATGGGTGGCGGAATTGGATGCGAGTCGTCGTGGCAGGGTCGGCGGGTGGCTCCGCGTGAGGACGGTCAGAGGGAATGGAGAAGAAGGGCGACGCAGTCGCCTCCTCTTCGACATCCTCCATACTTTCATCCTCTTCCACAGCCCGGCCCTTGCCTTTGCCTTCGGCAGCCTCAGCCCTGGTCAACTCATCTGGGTCCTCCACCTTCCTGGCAGGTTCTCCGCCGCCGAGACTGTTCCGAAGGGCCATCTCCATCATCTCTTCCTCCGTCATTGCGTCGACTGTCTTTTCCTTTTCGGGTTTCCGCTTGGCAACGGGGTTGCGGACATTGTGCTTTAGACTGTATCGGTCGAGGAACTCGTGAAGCTGCATGAGGAAGTCGGCTGGCTTGACTACAGGTGGGCCCGACCAGACCTTCACTTGCTCGCCAGTCCGAGGGTCGACAATAGCGATATGAGGGTAGTTGTCGGAGACATCATGACCGTGAAAATAGTACTGCAGATAGGGAGCAGCTCGTGGGTCGTCCTTGGAATACTGTAGGAAGATAAAATGCTCCTTGATCGTCTCCTTGATTGCCGGGTCTTTCCACAGGTCTCGATTCAATACTTGGCAATCGAAGACGGAGGGGTCCTGGATGTTCACCATGATCCATTTCTCATTTTCGCGCCCCTCCTCACGGGCAAGATCCCAAGGTAGCCTCGACATGAGCTCGAACGGAGGACGATACATCTCCGCAAGCATGTTGGATTTCGAGGATGTCTCTGAGGCTCCGCCGGTCGCTGCTGCGAGACTCGCACGGTGCGAAGAATCAGCCTCCCCACCAGCCCAGATAGACGAAGTATCTCTCTGGTTGAATATGCCTGGTCGATCTAGAAAACAAAAAGATGTCAGTATAATTCAGTAACGCCGACCATATGCAGGTATACGAACTATTTCTTGATTGTCTGGTGCGCAGCTGGCTCAGAATGGCGCTGTGCATGTCGTTATCATCGTAGACATCCGTTTCGGGTCCGACCAACCGCTCCGTCGTCCTTGCCATAGGAGCCCGCACGCCATCATCTGAGTTGTCTGCACCAGTGCCAGCGCCAGAGTATAGCTCCTCTTGCAAGCGTCGTGCCATAGCAGCATCGTCCTCAAATGTACCTCCCGCGGCACCAGACGCAGCCGGACGAGTTGAAGACGATCGTACTTCCTGCACGTCGTCATCGGAGTCGATATGGACTACTCCAGACTCGTCCTCATAGCCTGTCCCCCGAGAGGGCTGCTGGGGTTGCGCAGAAGACTGGTCTCCGATCTCTGCCCCTCCATTTTCGAAGAAAAGCTGTATCGCCTGCTCAAGGTTGAAGTCGGCCAGCTCCAGATACTGAGACGCTAGCTTCGGAGACGAGCCGGTGATCTCGGTGAACTGAGCCACCACGTCGTCGTCCATCGTGGGCGTGGAATGAGGGCAGTCTTGCGCGTTGGTATGGGATTTTCAGAATACCAAATTGTCCTGTGCAGCGGCGCGGGGAAATAAGACACGACGGTCGATATGCGGTGGTGGACAGCGGCCAGATGAAGATGCAAACAGCTGCAAACTATGGTAGGATGCAACAATATAGCTCACTTAGCAGACAGACCTGGAGGAAATTAAATAATTCTATAGATTCGTTTCAAGAACTAGCGAAGATCCAACAGAAGATGCTGTTCAAATAAATATTATGTTGTACCGCGTTCAAGTGCTGGCAGTAACAGGCACCGTGTAGACATCGTCATCTGCTCTTGGCGGCAAGTGACGCAGTTCTGCTAACCAGCAGGATTAACTAGATCTTCCGGCTCCGGCCCTGGGAAACTCCAAGCGGCGCCAAGACATTTATGCCCGCTGCACAATTACGGCGTTCCACAGAAGCTCAGTCTGCAGTTTTGCACAAGACTTGTGCATCTTTCTTGCAAACTGAGGTCCTCCAGTCAACCGTAGCTGTGGCTTGTGCCAATATAACTCGACTGGGAAATCCGAAAGGCACTGGACTATGAATCGCTACACTACTACTACTAAGTTCACCAGTACCATGGCACTCATCTTCACCATCCTGGACACGGGAACTCGTAATAATCCCCTGAATAAGATATAGCAAAACACAATGTCCACATGTAAATAGTAAAAATCACTAGGTTGTAGTCAGTTCGAGGGCCTTCTACAGGGTCACAGGAGATGGAGCACACACAGAGCGCCACGTGACCTCGGACGACCTGCCTCGCGTCGGCTCGCAACGCGCTTCGCGTGCTGCCACTTTAACGAGCTGGACGCGGCGCGCGTGCCTCGCGATACCCCCCCAGGGATACCCCCCCGTGCCTGCTCAAAGGTACATCCTCATCCAAGATCGCTCTCGCCGCTTTTCACCACCACCACAGATCAGCAACCACTATGGCAGCCACGGTCCTGGGAAAGCGTCAACGAAACGCAATTGGAACAGAAGGTAGGCGCATCTATTTTTCTTGCTATTCTTGCCCTTTTTCTTCTCACCGACTGACTCTTTCCTGTGCAGAGTTGCCGTTGCGCTCGTCCAGCAAGCGTCGTGCGCGAGCACCTCGGATTCTCGAGGAAGTGGGCAACCCGTCTATATCGTCGACACGCCAACTCAGATCTCGCACTAGGGATTGCAGCCCGCAGCAGGAGAACGACCCTGCCGTCAAGGCTTCAACGGCCGGTAACGTACGGTCGAAACATACTGTTCCTAACGAGAAGACCGTATCGCCCAAGAAAAACGACTCGCACATTTCCGCTGCCAAAACTGTAGCTGGTAAGTTAGCTTTTCCGTTGTCGCAGATGGAGACAGCGGCTGACGTGAATGATAGAAGAGAACCCCAAACCTATCGGATTCAAGACTCCTCAGTCGGCCAGATATCGAGATGCGCTTGCGCAATCCCCCCCAGTCACTCCCCGACATAGGGTCCAAGTCGGTGCTGGACGATCACTCACGCCTCGCACGCCCCGCCATCCTTCTACCCCAACAACTACTACACAAACAGTCTATACTCCTGCGAGGCAATTGTTCGCACGGAGCGCACGTCCAGGCCGCCTCGTTGGACGAGAGAGAGAGCGCGAGCAACTGACTTCATTCATTCAGAATGGAGTGGACGAGCGACGAGGAGGCTGCCTCTATGTCAGTGGGCCACCGGGCACTGGAAAAAGTGCGATGGTGGAGGAAGTGTGCAAGGGCATGGATCTTGACGAGACTGTCAAAGTCACACATGTCAACTGTGTCAGCATGCGAAGTGCTCGTGACGTCTACGGCAAGCTGGTCGACGAACTATGCGATGACTCGGAAGTTTTCAAGAAAAGTGAGGCGGACAGACTGAAAGACATGTTCATTGCCACAAAGAAACCAGACACTGTGTATTTGGTTACTTTGGACGAAATCGACCATCTGTTGACCACAGATTCCGAAGTGCTGTACTCATTGTTCGAGTGGTCGCTCCACAGCCGCTCATGCCTTATGCTCATCGGCATTGCGAATGCACTCGACCTGACAGACCGTTTCCTCCCACGTCTGAAGGCAAAGAACCTCAAGCCGACCATGCTTCCCTTCTTGCCCTACACGGCACCTCAGATTGCAAACGTGATCACCAACCGTCTCCGGTCATTGCTCCCTAAGGACCAGGACTCTAACTCAGACTTTGTCCCCTTCGTTCACCCTACCGCCATCCAATTATGCTCCAAGAAGGTCGCATCGCAGACGGGTGATTTACGCAAAGCTTTCGAACTGGTTAAGCGCGCTATTGATGTTATCGAGCAAGAGACTCTGCAAAAGCTCGAGAAGCAAAATGCGGTCCCTGACAGCCCTTCCAAGACAGCTCTGGTGGAGAATCAAAATCTCTCATCGCCTTCCAGGTCTGCTGCCTCAAAGGCCGCTGCGACAGCTGTGTACACGCCTTTCACAGCTCCGAGGGCTACTATCGCCCACATTGCCCGTATCACCTCAGCCGCTTTCGGACAAGGCACTACGCAGAGACTGCAAGGGCTGAATCTACAACAAAAAGCAGCCCTCTGTGCACTGATTGCGCTAGATAGAAAGCGTCGCGACGGAGACGTCTACAGCACTCCGTCGAAGAACAGGGCTGGTCCTCCCACTATCAAGCAGCTATACGACACGTACTGCGCACTGTGTCGTAACGACAATGTGCTGCAACCCCTGACGGGAACCGAATTCAAAGATGTGATCAGCAGTCTGGAAACCATGGGTCTCGTTGGAGAGATGCAAGGCCGTGGCCGGGGAGGCACTGTGCCTACGGGTTCGGGTATCCTGCGCACCCCGTCAAAGAGCGGTAGTGGAGCGTCCACTCCCAGCAAGTCCCTCGATGAAAAGGGTCTCGCGTGCTTCGTTACGCAGAAAGAGATCGAGACTCATATCTCCGGTCCCGGAGAAGGAATTCTCAGGACTCTCCTTTCAGGAGAGGGTCTGTAACTTTGTTTTAGTCACTGTACAAGTATTACATTTCAGCGTGGTGTTTTGGGTTGTTTGGCGTTTATTTCAGCGAGCGCCGTCTGCATCTCACCTGCATGGGCCAAGGAGTTTTGTCTGTTTTTTTATCATTAGCCAGTGTACAACTCGCTGCGGTCATGTTTTGCATAATCTGGCTGGTTCTATCCAGCGTATTGGTTTACGGATGCGAAGGTACCATCACACATGTCTTAGCATTAGAGAGCAGAGTCAGAATAGCATCATATGCACGGATACAGATACCAATCCAATCAGTATTGCTACGGAAGGCGCTGCACACAGGAAATGAGAATGGTATGGTCGTTATAGAATAAATGACACAAAAGATAATCTAAAGTATGAACAGAGCACAGCATAACGAAACAGCCATATCTATCCTCTACCTAGTCTTAACAGAAACCTTCCAGAGGTCCCAAATGAAAACTATAGGTAGGATAGATAGATACTGAAATTGGAAAACGTATTCACATTCACATTCACATTCACGATGGAAAATACAAACGAGGACAATAAATGACAATGACATGAGAAAACATAAATACAAACACAAATGCCAGGGGAGGAACGGAGTCGATAATCAGATATCACGTAGGTAAGTATATGACGGATGAGACATGATCCGATCCTAGTAGGCATTTTTAACATTCAGTGTGGTTTGGCTATGGCTAAACAGAGAAAGGGGGGAGGGGAAGGAATATGATCGAAATGGTGGAATGTGGTATCAGTATCAGTATCAGTATCAATTCGCTGAATCGATTCCAGAATGGATTGGAACTGAATGGAATATTTGGTATCGAATTTGCCCAAGGTACACGAATGAAGGGAGACAGACAATAAGACAAGGAAGAAGAAATATGGACAGGACAGAGCAGGAAAAAGGAAACAGACAAAGAAGGTTTCCGCTGAGAAGATAACAGAGTTCTTAGCTCGCGATGGAGGTATGCTTCTTTTTGTTTAATTTTCACCTTGGTGATATCCTCCATTGAAACAGATTCTTTCTTTGCGTGTCAAAACCATGTGTACATACGTACGTAGATACATGCGTGGGCTCTGTGATAAATAAGGTACATCAAGCGCGTAGATACATAGATTCTCACCCCGAGTTAGATGTACAGCCATCGTTAGGTCGAGAAATCTAGTCGTCCATCGGCTTGTCTTCAAGAGTGACTGGTTTGAGCGGCTCCGACGTTTCAACGACGCTGTTGCGGTTGCTGCCGGTTCCGCTGCCCATACTCGTCACGCTGCCACGGTTGAGGCCAGGTTTGCGTCCAACACGACCACCAGCGCGGGTGAGAGAGTTGCGCTTCTCAACTTCAACGGTGCCAGAGGGGACTGGGACTGGGGTGGGAGTCGGGGTAGGCGAGTCGTCAGAGATATTGGTGGCTTCGGTCTCCGTGGAATTGGCTGCTGCGGATGCCGTCTCAGAGTTAGCTGACTCGGAACTAGCACCGTTGATGGCCTCTTCGACGTTGTGCTGTAGCTTGGTGGGCGCGCGGTCGGCAGCAGGAGAAGACTCGGTGCTGCTAGGAACTTCAAGGCTGTGTCTGGTCTTGGTCTTAGGACTGTTGAGATTGATAGGGAATCTCGTCGATCTAGACCCATCAGTAGAGCGGTCCCGACGATGTCGGCTTCCCGGTGCCGGGCTGGTTGCACGACTGCGGTTGGCAATGGCGCGGTTACGGGCCTCCATGGCTGCGCGACGGTTGCTTTCATCCGTGCTGATTGCGCGGGGGCGTGGCTGCCCTCCAGGCCCCAGCCCCAGGCTGCTAGACTGGCGCTTGAGCTCATCGAAGATAGCATCCTTGTGGGCGAACAGGTCCCGAATCAGTCGATAGCTGTGGCGCTCGTTCATGGTCAAGCTGCTCTCGATTCGAGGGCGCAGGATGCAGGGAGCAAGAGCCTGAGCCAACGAGGCAACGTATGCCTCATCGGCAGAGGTCAGGTCGATTAAACGAGTAAAATGAGTCATGATCGCATCAAGCGTTGCAATGTTGTTGAGACGGAGCTGGCCAAGGGTGCTCTGCAGGACCTTGATCCGCCCTTCTTCAGTGGTCTCATGGGCAGTGGTGGAATAGATCGTCTTGATTATCTCGTATACTTGGGAAGAAACAAGGGAATCTGCAGACGTCAGTACTGATGCCGGACAGTCTACATTGGGGGAACAAACCTGGTAGCTCAAGGAGATACAATTTCAAAACGCTCGCAACAATGGGTATCTCGTACTTCTCCAACACTTCACGGGCATCAGTCTTGGCGTAATTCAGAGCGTTACGAAGATGATGGGTTGCCGCGAGGGGAACGTCGTGAAGCCAGATGGCGCGTCGCGCCTCATCGCCTTCGAGGTCCGGGTAGTCTGACTTTGTTTAGTATACGCCAGTTCAAAGAATAGGGAATCATCCTTACGGTTATCAAGAAAAGTCAAAATCGTCGTAACAAGAATGGGAACGCGCTTGCGGTCAGCTCTGGCTCTGGCCTCCAAGTCCACGCCAAAGACTTGGTCTATAAGGATGAGTTAGTCCAAACTGTTTCTTTAGATCAAAAGATAATCTCCTTACCCTCGACAGAACCATAGTAGTTCTCGTAAGCTTGCACCTTGGGAACGAAGCTACCGGTCCGGTAGTTCTCCAGGAGATATCGCAGGTCGCCCAGCGGCTGAATGGTCTCCTGGAACAGCATCATGTGGTCCACAGTGCTCTGCAAGCTGGGGATCACATTGCTGATGGCGCCCGAAAAGTCGAGAACGACAGACTTGATCGCCTTTAGACGGTCCAGCTCGCAGCGCTCCATGAAACGGAGATTCTCGACAATCTCTTCTTCCAGTCTGCATCGCAGCTGATCCAACTTCTGCACGGCCGCCTTATAGCGTTCGTCGGCCTCGCGGGCTTCGCGGTGCAGCTTTTCAGACGGCGTCTCGTTCGCGTACGGGTTGTTCAGCGGATTCCAGCCAGCCAGCATCTCTGAGACCGCAGAAATGGTCGGAGATTCCGAAGAACTGTCGACAGATCCAACTGAAGCGACCCGCGTGAGGGGTTTCTTCTTCTCGGGGATCCCAGTGATCTGGAACACCTTCGGCCTCCACTGGTAGTTCATGCGGGAGCTGTTCGCAAAGGTGTTACCCATGTTGCCCACCAGACGCAGGAACCCATTGTCAACCAAGTCCTGCCCGATCCTCTCCGCATAGCTGACGCTCGTTGCGTTCAAGTGCTTCTGGACGTATTCCACGATTTCCACACCCGTCGACGTATTCTGATAAGTACCCACAACGGGCACCTTCGTTTCCCCAATTCGGATATTCTCAAGCATATGGGTCAGGAGTTTCTTCAACTCATCCGGACCGTACATAAGGTCGCCGATCTCGATCGGTTCGGGCTCCTCGGTTTGTTCATCGGGTAGAACAATCGTTGGTGGCTTGTTCTTGGGGCTCGTGTCCGGACTCTGGAACGCGAGCTTGTTCTCCTCCTCCAAGTCCTCCACCAGTCGACACTTGTTGAAGTACTGACTGCGCAGCTTCTTGACCAAATCTGCCTGCTTGGTATGTTCCTTGATACGCGCTTGCAGTTCGTCGTGCGAGATCTGAACCCTAGCCTCGTGTTGGTCGCACCAGCGACTGAACGGGAGAACGACCAGCTCTCGAATATTGGACGCGATCTTCTGATGAGCCTTTGCCGCTTCGACCATCTCCCCACGGACGCCTTCATACGCCTAGAAACACAGAGCAAGTCAGTTTTTTCCCAACCGCAAATGACCCAAGGAGAAGTCCACCAACGAACCTTTCTCACGCTAGCTCCATCATCCTTGACGAACCCGTTCGATATCCGATCCACCGCGGGTGCGATACCACCAATCTTGTTGCTGTAAAGTTCCTCCGCATCGGCTCGCATTGTCGCAATGGTCAGGATCTGTTTATTCTCCGCGATTCCCTGCTGGAGCTTTCCGTACACGACGCCCAGACCACTGGCGTAGTCGGGCGTCCAGAACGAATCCGCGAATCCAGGCATCGCGAAGGATCAGGGCTCGAGATGAAAAGGAGCGGAGGCAGCGAGGTTGTTCGCAAAAGGTCACTGGAAGAGAGAGAGGTAAAGGACAGTGTTATAGCGCCGCTGTTGTCAAGGAGAGTAGAGCAAACGATGCGATGCACCAATCCCTGCCACGAGCCACGCTGTCGGCGGCTGGTTCACACGCAAGTGTCGCAGGTAGTTTAACAGGTCACCACGACGCAGCCGCAGTAAACGTTGAGGCAAAGGAAAAAGGCCGCCCCTTCCAGACCACTCAACAGCAACTCTCCGAGAGGAGTAATTATATCGTTTCACAGAATCTTATTGTCGCACCGGTCGTCGTTGAGCAGGCATACCAGGGTATGGACTGCTGCGTGTGGTATGCGACGGCGGCTAAACAGCGAAAAATCAACAGGTTTGGACAAGTACCTGGTACCTGAACCAGCCGCAAAGGAAAAGAACCGGCAATTCACAGCGCAGGGACAACGAGTGAAAGATCGTATCTTCCGGGTCGTGAAGTAGAAAACAACAGGCCAATGGTGGTCCGATTGGAAAGAACGCAGGCTAATGAAGCAAAAGCAAAAAATATCACAGACAAGAGCCCAAGTGAACAGCAACCCAGGAGAAGAGAGACAAGAACAGCCAGACTGTTGGAAACTAGAGTAGAGTTAGATGAGGTTGAGTGGAGTTTTGGAAGCGCCAACCGCCCATTCAGCCCAGTTGGAGACGAAACGGTCGCTTTTTCTGTTTCCTTCCAGCGCCGTTTGGTACGTACCGTATCATTACCGTCGTCAGCGCCAGAAACCGGGCTGTCGCGTCCTCGAGGGCACGAGTATGACGGTATTAGTGGTATTCTGTAATATTCCACGCAACACGGTTATGCTTTAATCCGCACTAGCCATCCTTAAGTTACCCTACCTATTTTTGGCTACAGAATGTAATTTACCGGAACCCACCCGCTGTTTGCTCTCTACGGCGGTCCGTACGGCCATTACCGGCAGTACCATATCGTTCCGTAAGTTATCCTGGTACGTATTCGTACCGAAGCAAAACTGCGGGAATGCAAATATGCCAAGCAAAGGTACTCCAAGGTCTCGACCCGCGATCTGGATTCCCCGTAACTTACTTCGATATCTAGACTACGGAGGACTCTGACTGAGCTCAGCCACACTCCCTTGCTGAGTACGGAATAGCACACAAAGTATATCCAATGTTCATTCTCTTCACCACGCACACATATTCTGGCATGACAATTACTCTGTACACAGGAAAGGAACTCTACAGATCATATGAAATCGCTCAGATGCGCGTGAAATCACGCAGCTACGTGAAGAGACAATTTCTAATTAGGCCTAAAAGCTTCGGAACTGATCCGAGTTGGAAGGCTCTAGGATGTCATAGCATTCCTGAAGATGGGACACCATAGAGACTTCTCCCCTTTTCTGCACACTACGGATTCTCAGATTCTTCTGAAACTACAAATGACTGGACCCAGATTTGCCACCTCCTTGAGGGTAAGTATCCTGTTGTTGTTCTACTCCATAGACATACGCCAGGTACATGCATAAAAGAACATTTTTATGGTGAAGACAACCAGTCCACCGAAAGAAGTTAAATGTTGAACCAGCTGGTAGGTGACCATCCAGGGCTTACATCAAACAGCCAGAGCAGGAGAGAAATTTCTTTTGTACAGGAGTTCCATTGGTCTGGAAAGAATATGAAAGAAAACCACGCTGATAGGGGAATCTCGAGCCATACAACTTCAGCAAAACAACTTGTAGGCCTTCTTCCAGGTCGGCCAGTTAGCCTGCTCGGCGCGCTCCTCCATCAGCAGATGCTGAATATCGAGTTCGCGACGGCCAGTGCTCAGATCCATATCCATAGAGCGAACAAACGGCGTCCTCCAGCGGATCTTGTAGTAGATGTAACATAGGAGCACAATAGGCAGACATAGATAACCGACCTCAAAGAAGTTCTCAACCAGCGCACCGGCAGACATGTCTGCATATCCCACTGGAGCGAAACCAGTCCAGAACTGGGCAACAAGAACGAGGCAGTTGAAGATGAATCCGATCCAGGAACCGATGACACCGGGCTGTGAGCGGAAAGCCAGTTCGTCGAGGCTGTGTCCTTGCTTCTTCCAGCCTTGGCGGAAACGGATATGAGCCAGACATATGGAACCCCAGGTGAAGATGGAAGAAAGACCAGAAAGGGCCATCATCCAAGTAAATGCTTCCTGTTGCTTCGAGCTGGCCGCCAGGAAACACAAAAGACCGATGAGAGACGAAAGAATGATTCCAAATAGAGGGCGACCCTGACGGTCAATGTAAGCGAGGATACGTGGCGCCTGACCTTGCTCGGCCAAGGCAGCCAATGTACGTGAGGAACCATAGACAGACGAATTTCCGACAGAGAGGACAGCAATCATGATAACCACGTTCATGACGGAGTCCAGACCACCTATACCAGCGTTCTTGATGGCGATGACGAAGGGCGATGCAGCAGCGTCCACGCTGGATGTCCCACTGAGGAGACGTGGATCGGTATATGGGACCAGAAGACCGACAATAGTAAGAGAAACTATGTAAAATAGCGCAATACGCCAGAACACTTGCTTGACGGCGGTAGGCAGCGTCTTTCGGGGGTTTGCTGCTTCAGCAGCAGCAAGACCAACCAGCTCCGTACCGGCGAAGGCAAAGGCTGCATTTGTGAATACACTACAAACCCCCTTAAAGCCATTGTGGAAAGCACCAGGCTCGTGCCAGTACTTGCCGCCGATATAACCACCCTTGGGGCCGCCTCCGCAGTTCAGGATAATACCCAGAATACTATGTCCAGTCAGAACTTAGGACAAATGTATAAGAAGACAAGAGTCAGGAGGGAATACTCACATGAAACCGATCACGGCGATGACCTTAATGGTGGAGAAGATAAATTCAGCTTCACCGTACCCGCGGACTCCAAACAAGTTGATAGAGACGATCACGACCCAAAAGATAGCAACCCAAGCGGCGTTGCTGACCGGGGAGCCCCAATAATCAATTGTTATGGATGCGGCGACGATTTCTAGGGGCAAGACGACGAGCCACTGCAAGGCGTAGTTCCAACCCATCGCGAAACCCCAGGCTGGGTCCAGAAAGCGAGTCGAATAAGCGGAGAAGGAACCAGCGACGGGAAATAGGACAGCCATCTCTCCCAGAGCATGAACCGTGCAATACAACATGATACCAATCAAAATGTAAGCAATGAGCAGAGCTGCGGGACCTCCAGTGTTCAATACGACTCCTGAACCGACGAAAAGACCGGTACCTGTATTACTTGTTAATTAACTGACTCCTGCCCCCTCCCCAATCAACCGAAAATCTGTTTACGTACCGATCGAACCACCGATGGCAATCATCTGCAAATGACGGCCCTTTAGACGACGCTGTAAGGGAGAGTTGGCCGTGTTGGCCGCAGCCGTCTCGATATCGAAGACTTTGCCATCTGCGCCAACCGCGCCTGGCTTCGTGACATGGGCATTGGGGTCTCGCTTGAAGCTATCGATGACCCTTCTGCCCAGACCAGGCCTGGCATCATTCACATCGCCGTATGATGGGGCCGGATAGTCAGCTGTGGTAGTCGGCTCCGCCTTGGAACCAATGTCCTTCTCCATAATGCAGGTTCGTTCCTTCTCCTTTACTATCTTTCGGTATCAATCAATCCAAAAGTTCCGTTCGAGATCGCAAATTCCCAAGACGCGCCCGAAGAGAAAGGAAGGAAGACACCGTCAACGGTGAGAGACGAAAGGAGCAATGGCAGGACGCTTTGCACCCTCCAGGCACGGATCGAATATGATAAGGGGATGGGCCACTGGAGATCAAGGTGAAAGGGCACGACCAAGTCGGGAACGGGCGGGGGGGTAGAGGACTATATACTCTACGAGTGCCATCGCGATATCACAGCTACTATTAGACGAGAGGCTAGCCACCCAGTGCAGATGCGACACCCTGTCCGGAGTAGGAGCGGACGTGCCAGTACTGGGAAGTCTAGATAGCGGCAACCAGCCATCTGGTTGGGCCGCCAACACCAGGCCTTCTTGGTTCAACTCTGGAGATGGCTAGCGGGACAGAGAGGGGCGAACGAGATAAGCGATTTCCCATGGCGCACCAGTTGCGACATGCTGTGGATGCCGGAGTAGGTTTAGATTGCGATAGGAGCCACGCGGGTGCTGCAACGTCGACCTGGAAAGCCGCAGCCGGAGGCGTCGTCTTCTCTTTCTCGTCTGGTTCAAGGGAGAGAGAACAGGGCAGCGCAGGGATCGCTACCGGCAGATGATTAGTCCAACTTAGAGTAGAGTGAATTATAAGTCGTTGAGATCCGACATGGCGTTCACGAACGAATCCCAAAGCTTTCCGGGGTTCAGTGGCAGTTGGAGGAACACTAGAGAACTCGAGTTAGTTAGAGCAACTCTTATTGTCGACTCCACCATCCACGCCAATCTGGCATTAGTCGCACCATATTGCCCGCGATTCTCTTGCAGGCGGGGTCCTGCTATCGCTGCGTATGAATAATGCTCTGCAGTAATAATCATGAGCATACGGGGTACAGCAGTGTGATTTTTGCCTCCCCGAAAAATGACAACTCGGTTAAGATCACACGAGAACAGCCACCGCGCCACAGCACGGAGTCCGTCGCTGCTGTTTGTCTGGGCGGGAGATCACGTCCTCTGCCGGATCAAGCTTAACTCATGAGAGCTTGGGGAACTGCTCGATGCTCGCTGCAACTAACAACGGTGAAGCAACCGGCAGCGCTGGGACATTCGTGCCGATGCTGCTGTCCGTGCGTGCGTTCATTCGATATACGGACGATGATCCTCATGCTTTCATCACAGAGCACGATGGAGTTGATGGAAATGAGGGATGGTTTCTAGGGGATTGAGCGTCGCTGTCACCGACCTGGTTGAGCCAACGGCAGGGAGCCTCGCCCGAGTTGAGCGCCATCTCGTTTCGTCCCGCGGCTCCGTCCACTCTAATGCCGGCCACCAATGAAGGCAGGGCCTATTCATCTGGAGGTGATAAGAGGTTTCGTCGGTCGCCTCAAAACGATCCAGCTGAACTCTGCTGCGGCCACCATCCAAGCCATTGTCGACGGCGACTCCGTGATTGGTGTCCAGCATAGCCAACCCCGGTTGCCATGGTGGTTATCAATGCCACAGAAACCTAGCGACAGAAAGATGTTCTGGAAGACACCAAGAAGGCCCCAAGGGCATACCTATGAGAGGTGAGATTCTAAATGGCTTCGAGTGGCTCTCTGGTCTGGTTACAAAGGCTAGTTCCTGCAGACAGGCTCCCTTGCAGTGCACACGCACGATGAACTAAGGTACGACTACAGAACCAGCTGGACTCCTGCGACTTCCAGGCGCAAGGAAAACTCTCAGCCGGCTAAAAGTGCAAAAGCTTTACAGGTTGCCAAGCTTCTTGATGATCAAGGCGCGGGTGGTCGATGGAAGATGTCGGATTTGCATCATACGAGGAGACTTTTCGAGTGTTTTTCCAACACAACTGGGGCGTCATTTCCTGGGAACTACCGGCCTGGGGCGTTCTCAGGTCCGGGCTTCTTTATACATCCAATAGCAATGGTCTTGACGGCATTGTATATCTTCGCAGGTTCCCGAGGTAGGTCTTGCGGGTTCCTAGTGATCCTTTGATCCGGCAGCACCCCGCACGAGGCTATTCAGCTTTGGACTCTGTTACTGGTATAAGCTGCTACCTCGTGGCTAGCCTGCCACGTCGAAGCTATACGAAGCTCCTTCGGCATGTCTTCCAGAAAAAGCTAATATCCCTTGAAAGTTTTGGCTGGGAGTAAGCACGCTGCACGTGTTGCTATGTATCTGAGATTGAGCTCACCACTCTAGATTTTGGTATCTGCGATAACACTTTGATCTCTTGAGGCCATGTGGTTCCTTTGATAACCTCCACTGGTCGTCCAGAGTCGAGACTCGATTAATCGCACCTCGCAATCAGATCGAAATGACTGACTGAAGCAATAGAATAATGAAATCCAAATCAATCGCAATGCTCGCCCAAGGATCGCGATGTGCCGCTGCCAAGAAAGGAAAGGCCTTATCAGCGCTCTTCCATGTGCCAATCCGCCAGCCGCTACCCGGGCCAATCATAGCCATGTCCTAGCGCAGCCACTAGAATAGCGTGACGCGGGGCGCGCACGGTCTCCGCTCGCGTGATGTACGCTGTTGTCGACCTGGATCGCAGTCTATCCCGGTCTGGAGGAGAGAAGATTGTTTTGCCACGACCCCTGCGTCTATGGGACAGCTTCATTCTGCCTTCAGCCGATTGGACCATTTCATGCGCACATCCAGTAATAGCAACGTTTCTGCTTGGATGGGACAGGGTCAATTCACTCTCCCTTCGTTAATTGCTATTTACCCGCCAGCAGATCTCAGGATGGATCGTCGCAGAAATCTCGCTACTCCCTCGACTTGGTCCAGTTGCTGTACCCGTTCCTAAGCTCTGGGCTTGGCAAGTATCGACTGATCAAGCTGCAGTCGCAACTGTGCAGTCGTTACACAGTTACGGTGACATCGCGCAGGCTCTAATCAGAACCCACCATCGTATTTCTGAGACCAACACCTCCTGTAGGCTTAGCCAAGCGATCTAAGAGACACATCTAATAATAATGCATATTGTCGTTTTCCCAACTGATCCCTGCATCTCTCAACGGACAAGTCATCCAAAACGACGTGATAGTTCCATATTTGATCGTCAGCTTTCCGGAACGCAGTATCTCCCATGAACCATTATGATTGCTTAGGTGTAGCCTTCCATGATCCTCGCTCTTGTGCAGGGGAATCACCAATATTCGGGCCTCAACGTTCGCAGGACAGCTGCAGGGTTCAGGAACTGATCTATGCTTTGGAGACCGACCGTACTGGCCTGGTCCCTGTTTCAGATCCGCCTCCAAGCAAAGATCTGGTCCTCGTGCTCTTTGTTTGTTGTTCGACTATTTCTGTTACTTGCCTAATAATTGGTCTTTCTTTTCTACTTGGTTTGCTATTGTTTCGGGAACGCACAATAGCACTGCCCTTTCACTTTCTCCCTTTGTCTCAACGTTTGTGACGATGCCGAGTTAGGACCAAAAATAGCGCATATGCCCGATAACCCAGACTTACATGTCAATCCAGTTATTTTTAATTAGTCGTCTAAACATGAACTGAGCGTATATCTATGGAAACGCCCCTTTCCAGATAGAGAAAGACAACGAGACAGTCTATCCCCGAAAATAACCGCTCTCACGTGATTTGTCCAAATCCCTCATCTATGCGAGCGATAACCATCTCCTCGTCATCCACGAGCAATAAAACAGGGTCCTCAACGTATCTTGTAGATCACTGGCGTCAATCCTGTCTCCCGCTGCATGATAATCCAATTTTGAAAGTCAAAATAAACTATTATCCCGTGTGGAGATCTGGGGTAAATGGGACCTTGCCTGTCTTAGGAGCATGAACGAGGGGAACCACCGACGGCGGATAGCTTCGGTCATTACGCCATACTCTGTAGGTTATAGGTTAGTAGGTTATTAGGGAGAGAAGATTCATGATTCTACAGCTGGTGGTCTAAGTGGCGTATGCTGGAGGGATTAAATGGATCCCGTTATGTAATGGATACTACGTTCTTGGGAGTGGTGTTCTTGGGGTTTCTCGTATCTGGGGATGGGAAATCTGGGGAAAGCGGAGAATGGAGACAGAGTACGGGTAATGGTAGAAGGGAGGTATACTCTTTGTATCTGGGGATATGGTGCGTTGGGAAGTGATGGATTTGGGGGCAAATCTCTGGGCTTGGTGTGAGTATAACCTGGGATGGCTTGCAGGCATAAAGAAATGAAATCTTTGGTGGAATGTATGAAGTAATCATGTTAAATGGCCAAAATGAACCAATACTGACACAAATAATTAAACGAATTACAGGGTAGGTCCTTGCGTTGCAGTTATTGTAACTCTGAATATGGATATGTGATTTGATATTGCTCCTAGTGCGTGCAGTTCTGGAGGTCATTCATCGAATCGCTAGCTCTTATGATGAATGTTTTCTCTTTGGCTCGTTAGCTTGGAATCTTTAGTGAAAGGTCCTCCGGTTGAGCTGACACGTGGGCTGGTACTGATTTTCGCGAATGTATGCCAGAGCAAGTAGTTCGCTGATGGAGTGTGGCCTTCAGATCACTCAGACTTATTGGTTGAAGTTAGAAGAATAACAATGAATCTTCTCCAATTGAAGACTCTACGGCTATATCTACGGCCTCTACCATACGACAGTTACCTCGCGTAATCTTTTGGGCCTGGGAATCGCCTACCTCCTGTCCTTTTGAGCGTAGCCAAGCGCACAGCTATAGTTACCATATAGCTAGATGGTTGCTGGAGTTGGGGCTCCTAGAGGATTGAATCTCACAGAGGAATACAAGCTCATCAGTTATCTCCTCTTCCCTCCTAGTCTCCGACATAATCCTTGATAGGGAGACGTACGTTATGTTAGATATCCACATCGAGCAGAGAAGTATTTCTGGGAGTGGCGTCCACTAATCTATTTACGCATGAAGCTCCTACTGGTAGAGTCTGGAACTTGGTTGTATGATGTATCTATTCTTCATAGAGATCAGGTTTTATTGCAGCGATTGTATCGCTGACATGTATCTAGCAGATCGCGTGGACAATATTCAATCCAGACATGCGCTCAAGGAAAATACCTGGACTAAACAGGTCCTAAAATGTCTAGGACGAAGGTTTAGCTGCCTTGACTGCCCTGATATCGATTAACATCTTCGGGCTGTTCCTAGACCAGTCAAAGCAGATCGTCTAAAGGACTCACGAAAGGTGACTGGGCCCCCATACAGAGAAGTCACTTTTGTTCAAGACAATAAATTAAATTCGTAAATGTTTTCTGCTTTGCTCTATTTTGTTGGAGAACAGCCTTTTCATCATCACATCGCCTGAAACTTTTGCTGGAAAAGCATCTCATGAACTGCCAACCGGTCCCTCGCCTCCAGGAATAAGCTAGAGAGTTGTCAGGAAGTTGTATAACAGGTAGGAAGGGGGGAGGGGGAAAGTCACCATGCAAACGTTGTTGCCGTTCAGCAGGATTTTGGGGAGCTTGACTTGAGATCCAGTGTAGTCACTTTTCAAAGATTAGCTATAAACTTTCTAAAAGTAACGGTGACAACGTCTCAACGAGGCCCTTCAGATCTCAAACAAGACACTACAAGCAAGCCCGAGTGACCGCACTTACAATTCCGTCACATCTTCCAAGACCATGTCTGACAATCATATTAGCCGGTTGAACTTTTGAAAATAGATATCTAGGTGGAATACTTACTCACGTAGTCGTCGAAACCAAGCAGAGTACCTGAAAACTCTGAGACACGATTAGTAAATTCTCGGCTTCAAACTTGATGACGCTGGGACCAACCCTTGTCGCCTTTCATCACAACCCAGATTTTTGAACCAACACACTTGTCGATCAACTCTGTAATTCAGTTAGCGTCGATACTGCCAAACGCGATGTTACGATGGTAGATATAGCACTCACCGAGGGGAAGAAGTTGGGAGGCCATTGTGGGAGAAGAGATTGCCCCTCGACGATAGTCTGATGATGATCGACACTCGGTAATAACAGAGGGTCTTAACTACAGAACCGTATGCCACAAAGATCCGGATTGATAGCGCGTTTCTCGAATGAGAATAAAATCGATGATCTAGAGCAGCTTGATGGTTGCGATAGGGCCATATGGACCACTCACGTTGGCTTCGGGGACTCCGGATAAATAGTTATACCGATACATAACACTAACCATATACGCACTAGGGCGACCTCACGAGATCCGGGCGCGAAATCTGTGGATCCGGGGCTGGATTGGTCCACCTCGAAAGTTACTGGAGCTCCATGGTTATCTCCATTCACCAGATGATCTCTAGTTCACCAGCAGTCTGAGCACGGCTGTGCGTTATAGTTCTCGCATTATAAGATTCAATGATGCGATGCTCCTAATTCATTATCGATCTTTACGGAGAGCTGAGTTACTCGAGTTGGGACATGATGATAGTTTATGATGGGGATCCGCCCGCTATTCTCCACGGGCTTGAAGCACCGTTGCTTCGCTTCTTCCAGTGTCCACAGGGTTAACAGCTGCGATGGTCATCGAAAGCACGGCACTATACAGCTGTATGGCCTGCATAGTCTAAGGTTAGTGAACCTTCAGTTGCTGTAAGTCGTACTGACCCTGGGTGACAGGCACAGTAACAATGGATCAGCCGCGTCTATTCGAAGGAAGGCGACTGGAATCTTTGTTCTCAACAATCCCAGAATATGTCCTTCCAGCTTAATGTGCAGGACGTTCCATTCGACAAGTACGCCCTGGATCGAAATTTCAGACGAGGGTGAGGAATATGAGTCGGTGGATTTCACCGATAATGGCTCCACCGATATTTCCCGTGATCTGGGTGCAATGGTTCGGAATAGACAAGGAGGAGGAGGAGGAAAATCAGCGGACCTATTATCCAAACGAAAGCAGAAGATGGTCGCGACCGGGAAACGCTCGCTGCCTGCGCTTCTGATGACGGAACAGCTCGTGAGGCTACAACGAGAACACCGCAGACTCGACTCCATGTTCTCTGCGATGACACCTCCAGGCGAGCTGGTCTCGGAATACCTGTCATTGAAATATGCTTGGTTTGAGCATCAATTGGGTATGTCCACAAAGTCAATCATAGAAGGCAGACTCGAATATAGCCGAATCAAAACTGCCCAACTCCAAAGGCTCGAAGACCGCTTCTGTGCGCTCGTCAACTGCATTTCTCATTATGATGGCTTGTTGCGTACGACAGAGCGCACCTTAAAAACATTGCGGCTGGAATCGGACATCTCTGCGCTAGCGTTATCTACCAGCAACTTGACGGAGGAAGTTGACGAGTTCCTCAGACCATGCATATCCGCCAGGGAAAAGATCGACGATGTTCTGGGAATATTAAAATCCCTAGAAGACCATTATGAAGATCTCAGGCGCATTTTTCGTATGGCTGAGTCCAATCTTATACTGATACACATGGAGGTCTTGAGTCTTAGGAACGATAGACGATCTTTCACTCCGGCAGTGCGAGAGATTTTCGAGTATCATTATATGGCCATTGGCCACATTATATCGCATACTATGGGCCTCTCGCATCATTTCCGGTCGTACCATTCTCAGAGGATGTTATCAGAAAGTCCGCTAGGCCGTGCATGGTATCCACAACTGCTGCGTGCGTGTGCAGCACCAAAGAACGCCAAGGATATGAGGTCAAATTCCCGGCGAGACTCGATCCTAGCTCTCATTTCTCCTCGGAAATCCCCTTGCAGCTCGTCTGGTGCAGTGGAAGCTATTCCAAAGACATACAAAAAGGCCCTGCAAAGGTTTTACTTGAGCAGGCTGGGAAGGAAGGAACATTCTTCCAGTTCCTTGTTGAATATGTATTGGAGGCAATTGGATGTCATGGCTCCTTTGGGCCTCGTAGTGAGCTCCGCGAACATTCTTTCAAAAGAAGTGCTGAATCTCGCACAATCTCTCGCTGCGGAAAACGCCGATGTGTGGTCAAATATTAATATTGACAGTCGCATCATGTTTCGAGAAAGAACCAAGAGACTCTTGCGCCGCTTTAATGCTCACCGTTTCGAATTACTTCCAGAATACCGATCACTGGTTCACATCAACTGGCTGCGATTGGAGAGCGAGAATAAGCTCTATGCTCTTGGTGAGCGCAATATTTGTCGCGATGTACTGAGCCCCCCGAGAAATTTGAGCAAAGACAGACGAGCTTTTCTTCGATGGACTCATCAAGACGCGGCTTATGAGGCTGAGATCTCCTCACTGGCAGAGAGAGAAAGACGGAACTCGATCTTCAGTATAGTGGACGACCTGCAGTTGTCCCATGAGCAACGCCATATCTACAGTAAGATAATGTTCGATCATGGGCCTGAAAGTGCCCCCTTGTCATATGGACTTCCTACAGGAAGGATACGTGCTCGCACAAAAACTGGTGTTCGAATCAGGCCCCTGCTAAAATCTCTACTACGGGTGGTAAAAAAGAATCCTCCATCTAGAGTGGTTCGCAGGATTTTAGCTAAGCCCTCGGACAAGAAGTCAGACCAGAAGTTAGACCAGAAGCCAGACCAGAAGCCATACCAAAAGCCGGACCAGAAGCCAGGCAAGAAACCGGACAAGAAGCTGGACAAGAAACCGGACAGGGGAAACATCACTACACAATTGAAAGATTGGGGACACAAACATAATGGTGCGATAAAGAAAAATACGGCGAGGCCTGACAAACGGCGCAATTCGGCGAGTCCCTTTGAGCGCGGTGATTACGGGCAGCCGAACAGACTTCCGCGCGAACCATATGTTTCACAACAGCAAAAGGAACAGATACCGGCGTTAAAGAACAGACATTGGTCACAGCGAGTCAGAAAACCTGTCAATTTCGGGAAGTTTTCATTCGGTAGATCATACACACCGGGGCCCGCTATCACGCGCATAGGCGCAACGGAGTGTGAAAACTGCGATTCAGGTCATGTTCCTGGCCCAGATCCTTCGATTACATCCCCTACAGTTTTGGGCGATGAGGGCAGTCTCCAGCAGAACCAGACCTTACCAGGGTTGAAGGGCATCCATACACAATCTGTCTCACAGTCCTCACCTGTTTCTGGGGACCAGCTACGTACCCCACGCTTCTGGAGTCATCATTTATATAAAGGACCGGGGGGGAAGAGCATTATTGTGCATTACTGCAAATCTTTGGAGCGGACCGAACAGGTGGCCAGATACTTTCTCAACAGCCCCGTCGTAGGCTTTGATATCGAATGGAAGTCACAGGCGTCGTTGTCGGATGGTATCCAAAACAATTTATCCCTGATACAACTCGCAAATGAGGAGCGGATAGCGTTGTTCCAAATTGCGCTATTTAAACCTGCCAATACGCTCGACGACCTTGTGGCCCCGTCGCTCAAGAAACTCCTCGAATCGAGCGATATAACGAAGGTGGGTGTGTCTATCAGAGCAGATAGTACTCGCCTGCGCAAGTTCCTGGGTATCGACGCACACGGACTTTTGGAGCTTAGCCATCTGTATAAGCTGGTGAAATACTCTCAGTCGAATCCGAAAATGGTGAACAAACGACTCGTGAATCTAAGCCTTCAGGTTGAGGAACATCTCGGTTTGCCTCTGGATAAGGACGACGATGTCAGGCGAAGTGACTGGACCCGGGTGCTAGATTACAGCCAAGTTCAATGTACGTCTCAGAAGACTCCCTAATATACAGAGACTAGCTAACCTTTCCGTAAACAGACGCTGCTGCAGATCCATATGCCTGTCTTTGCTTGTTCAACGTCATGGAAGAGAAGAGGAAAGCACTCGATCCTGTGCCACCGCGCCCGGCCTTTGTGGAACTCGATCTTCCTATTCGCCTTGCAAGCGGAGAAGCCATATCTGCAGATGCAAGTCCAGTTGACGACACATCTAGTTCGGATCCTGAAACATCCGACTTGCCTCGCAATGGCCTTCGCAACGGACGTGACGACCTCTAGATGATGATTATATCTTTGTACTGCACAAACCTGTGTCTACTTTTACGTTCCGCAGCTACCGCTACTTCTCGCGGCTTCTATAGATACCCTAGTGAGATTTCCTCGAAAGTTGGTGTAGATATATATGCAGTGTTGGTTTTTGTTTTCCATATTTCTTTTGTGGGGCACAAGTATGCATATCAAAAGGGTTACGTCTAGGATGATACCATAGAACTATAGAACTCGTGACCTTTTCATCGTTTTATGCGGATCAGGGGTATATTCGATTGACAGAGCTAATTTGCCCGAGCTCACACGCAACATCGGACAAAACATATATACAAAAAGACTTTCAGCAGAAAAGACCACACCGTAACGCCAAGCATGCACTGATTTTCGTCTATCCACGCAACGGTAGCACTTTCGAGGCCAAGACCTCCTGTCGACATAACGGGCATTCCGGCTTCTCGCGTACCCAATCTCGAATGCATGTCCAGCAGAACACATGACCACACGTAGTCACGCTTGGGTCCTTGAACTCGTCTATGCAGAGCGTGCATTTGCGCTGCTGGCCGGTAGGAATCCAGGAGACGGCTGTGGGGTCTTCTGATAGGTCATAACGAGGGATCGACGCAGGGAGGAGGGGCGTGGATGACGGATTCTGGATGGATCGTGGAATATTCTCATCTTTTCGCGCCTTGGATTCAGACACAACATCGTCTTCGCTTTCCTGTGCGGATGCCAGCGTCTGTCGGATATGGATAACTCCCTGCACGGCCATCTGTAACACCAGCAGAACTCCCAGCACCTCATAGCCGATGCGCTGCTCGCTCTCTCCAATCTTCTTCGTAAAGACGTAGCGCAGACCCCAGAAGCGCTTGGAAAGGTGGTAGTACGCTCCCGTGAAATAGAACGTCGTAAGACTGAGCGCGAAGATCGGCGAGAGAGAGGTGATTGAGTCGAGATGCTCGAGAATATATGACTGGATGCGGAGCTTTGTGAAGAAGGCGTTCTCTGTTTCTTTCTTCCGTGCAGATAACTTGACGGATCCATTCTTCTGGGCTTTCTTTGCCTGCTCGCGCGCGACGCTTCGCTCGAGCTTCAGACGGAGTCGCTGTCGGAACGACGGTAGGATGCGCTGCAGAACCCACGGTAGCAGAATACTGCTGACTATGTAACCCGCTCTCCGCACAATTGACGGGAATTGTAGCGTATCATCTTCCAGCTGCACAACGTCGCAGTACTCTTCGCCTAGTGTCCGATTGCCGAGCAGGGTAGTGAGGGAGAAGTAGAGGAGCTCCGTTATGCGCTTTATGGCGTCAGTATGGACATGGGCGTATCGCGCACCGCGCAAAGACCGGGCGATCGATTGTGCTTGACTCGTCAGCGTATTGGTGATGAAGGCATCCTTCTCGTGGGAGCGGATGATATCCGGTGACGTCGCGAAAGGGTAGAAGTGCGGAGCCGGAGCAGGACTCGAGGAAGCTCCCTCTGGAGAAGGGCCCGGGCCACCGTCCGCCATGATGAAGGACTTGGAGAGAGAGTCGAGTATGTTGCCCCCAGACGAGTAGAGCGCGGAGAAGATATCGGCTTGATATCAACGTGAATCAACCTCGGTTCTGGAGTAGACATCCATTTCTGACTAAGCAGGCGAATCCGGGGTTACTCCACGTGACTAACCTCGGCAGTTTCCACGTGATTGGTACATCACGTGAGAGGCGGCGGGAGGCGTGGGCTAAGATTGGATCTGGCTTAACCGTCTGAGGATCGCTTGAATCTTGGCTGGAGTCGAGACCGGCCAGTCCACCGCGACCGGACTCTCCGTCTAGAATAATACCTGACCTATTGCGCCTGAAAACGCCTGTCTGATGTCCCTCACCCCCAGTCGCTCTTTATTTTTCTGATTCTTTTCTTTCAGTCATTTTGTTCTCTTTGCTGTTGCGGGGTTTGTAGCGGATCGCTCAATGGGATGATGGAGTTGGATCGCCGCGAGATCGAGATACCGCCGGAGCTAGATGGCTTCAGTCTCCTGTTTCCGCTGCCCTACCGGCTGGCTCTGATAGTGGTTGCTGGTCCGTGGACCCCCTGAGAAACCCAGAGGGAAGAAAGGCTATGAACAGAACTGACACTATATGCAGGCTTCTGGGGTTGGGCTGTGAATCTGCATTACTTGTCCAAACACAGGATCGTAAGGCTGTCTGCAGTGGATCGTTAAATGAATGTCGCGTGCTAAAAGATATTGATATAGGATGTCCCTGGTTTAATCCGATATCCTGCGCGACAATCCCCCAACCAAAAGCCGCATTATGTCTCTGCGTACCATCTTGCGACGCTGTTGACGATTCCGCTGGGAATCTCCCTTCTCCTTTTCTGGATGATCACACGTGGCTCCATTGAACAAGTCAAGTCGTTGGAATGGTTCCCTCAGATTTACGTCGGCATATTCCTAGTCATCCTTATTCTGCCGGTCCGCCGTCTCTCTCGCTCTGGTCGGTATCGATTCCTCATGACGCTGAAGCGGATCAGTATCGGCGGGCTGGCGCAGCCGCAGGACGGCAAGTTCGGTGATATCCTGTTGGCCGATGCTCTGACGAGTTACGCAAAAGTATTGGGAGATATCTACGTGAACTTTTGCATGCTGTTCACAGGAGGCATGTCCGCTACCGGCAGGCCCAATCGTGCTTGCGGTGGGGAGTTCGTCGTACCTATAATCGTTGCCGTTCCCAGTTTGATCCGACTCAGGCAGTGTCTGATCGAGTTTGTCCGCGTCCAGAAACAGCGGGACAGGGGAGATAGCTGGGGTGGACAGCATCTTGCTAACGCCTTGAAGTATGCCACTGCATTTCCAGTGATTGCTTTGACGGCTTTGCAGCGCAACTACAACCCGTTCGTTGTGGGACAGATCAGTGAGGTGCAGCTGTACCATATGTGGTAAGTGGGAATTCTGGAAGAATCCTATTTTTCAGTCTCTGGTTTCTGACTGTAGTATCAGGATTTTCTTTGCATGCGTTAATTCTTTCTATTCTTTCTATTGGGACGTGACCAAGGATTGGGATCTCACTCTCTTTACCGAGGCACGGAGCGACCCCCAGCAACCGTTCGCTTTGCGTCGGAAGAGATGCTTCCCGACAACTAATATGTACTATGGCGCCATCATTATTGACTTTTTCCTGCGCTTCACGTGGACCTCTAAGCTCTCCTCGAAATTCGACCATATCAATGAAACGGAGTTTGGTCTGTTCATGCTCATGTTCCTTGAAGTCGCGAGGCGTTGGATGTGGATCTTCTTTAGGGTTGAGACGGAATGGGGTAAGTAGATTATCTTATCTTGATCTAACATTTCCCATTGGCGATCAATACTAACATTTTACAGTCAGAAACATTCGTGGTCCCGCCCCTGACGACATTCTTCTTGGAGATTTCAATCGAAAGTTGGATGAAGACTGAGAGATTGCATGATTTTGATAGCGCTTTATTCTTCTTGCATTTGTTATTGCACATTCCTACGGATGAATTGACAAGGTATAATCTCGAGGTCTCACTGTCCGGTGCAGCACGAGTAATTACAGAGGTAATACTGCTAGACTTATCGGCGTTTCTTACACCAAATTTCCTGGTGTTGGTTGTAACAAGAGGTATCGTTCCTTGGATAAGGGACAAGACATATGCTCTTCTATTGTCAATATATATTCTCGTGAACATTATCATCATATTACTGGCCCGCTCTGGATTGGAAGATACGCCTTCACAACGTCATAATATATTTACCCACTGCTTAACCAGAAGCAAGCTTCTTCAGACTCGCCTCATCGCCGTTGAAGATATCCGAGTCGCCACCATACGAATACGAATCCGAGTTCTGCCAGATAGTCTGGTATGGCCAACCACCAGGGATGGTGCCTGGGCCAGAGCTAGAGTACCTCGCCAATACCAGCGGAGAAGTATCTTTGAAGGCAGTGCTCCCTCCAGTGCAACTATTCCACCAATCCGCCGTAGAATATAGCATCGGATATCTGCCGGTTTCGCTGTGGTAGGTGCTAGCAAAGTCCTGGATCCACGACACCATCGAGGAGGCGCTGAGTCCATAGCAAGTGTCACCAGAGGGATTGTACTCCAGATCCAGCATGCCAGGCAGAGTTATACCTGCGGCAGTCGGGTTAGAGTGGCGTTTTCAGATTGGGTGTCTATGGAGGAGATATACCATCATTGGACCAGCCGCCGCCATGCTTCAGGAAGTATGAAGCTTGGGTAGAGCCAGAGCTGGCGTCTGGGTGGGCGAAATGATACCCGCCACGGATAAGCCCAGCATTCGTAGCTGCCGTGTAGTGGTCCGAGAAGGACGAGTCGATATAGGAGGTGCCTTCGGTAGCCTTCATTGAAGAGTCAGCGGCATGGCTTCCGGATGCACCACAGCAGGGCTACTAGCCTTGATGATGACGAAACGGGCACCAGAACTGTACGCAGCGCTGAAGTCGACAGAGCTCTGGTAGCTGGAGATGTCGAAACCCTGAACACCAGAGGCGCGTGCCTCTAGCTTCGTAGGGGAAGCTCCGACAAGGCCGGCAGCGGTGATAGTAGCGGAAATGAGTGAGAATTTCATATTGAAGTATAAACAGAGAAACGAGAACTGGAGTGTCGTCTGTAGACAGCTGCTATTTCGACCTCATCATGAGGTGATCTGAAGACCTTATATTCCTCTTCGGGCTCAATTGACTTTCTACAATACCTTGACCATGTAACCTCGATATCTGACCCCCTGGCCCGTGGACATCCCAGCTACTCATTCCGTATTTCCCTACGTCCATCGTCACATCATTGAACTACTGAGATTAGATATACGGACACCGCGAATCTTGGCTGCCATCAGAAGCTCCATCCGGTGTCTTGTCAAGCCAATCTCTTATTCAATTCCTTCAGGGGAACCCTCCAGTCAGGATCGCAGCGTCCAGCAGGTGATATGCGGGACCTTTAGAATAGGGTGTTTCGTTTCACGCCTGTGGCGCATTAAGCTTTCTTGAGTGTCTGTTCGGTTCCTGAAACAACTAGAGAAAAAATAACGTTAGGAATAGGCCCCCCCGAGATCTCCCTCATATTAAGTGCAGCGTGGCTGGCTCGGCCACTCGGAGAGGTCCGCTAATGCGAATCGTGCGCGGGCGGCTTGATATCTTGTTCTTGGCGGGCAAATACGAGAGATCATCGCTACCTCGTGGGTTATATACAAAAATGGAAATCATCTTTAGATCTGCAGGATGGCAGACGATCTCATTAGTGGTGGGATCTTCGATGTTGTAGGAGAGTATGTTTGGAGTGAAATAAAGTTGATCTATAATTATCTTTTGCTTCTGGGATGGAGATGATATGCAGATGTACAGTAAAGTCGCAACCACGTGTCCGGGGGCATATCAAGGAATGGAACTGGGTTTGTTAGGTATCACGGACTCCGACATGCTCCCTGCGAGCTAGAGAATGAACCAGATGATTCACTCTGGATTATGAGAGAATGAGTTTTACAATGTGTGTGCGCTGCATCTACGGACTTAGTCCAAAGGCATTCTGTCGAATACCAGGATCACGGAAGCAACTAAACTTGAGCATATAGTGTACGGGAGAATCAATCGAATTGCCTGACTACTAGGAGGATAACGAAATCTATCAGCTATTTATGCCCCGAGACCTCATCTTCTGAATACTGCTGCTTATAGCACTGCCTCCGCCACCTTCTGGATACTTTTCCTTGATCCGGCTGTCTTCTTTGATGCCGATATGGTGGAGGTAGGTGGCTTGAGGTTCATTGAACTATCCGCTTTGTATAGAGCGGCATGGCGTAGCAGCTCGAAATAGCAACAGAGGCTTTGGGCGCCGACACATTCTTTCATTCATCTCGGCGCTCTGGCAGATTCTGCGTGTAGTAAACAGCCAGTACCAAACAAACGTCCACAGATAGCTCCCATCCTCTCTATTCAACATGACCCTGCACATCAATGATCCCAAGACAAGATTGGGAAATGGATCCAGCTCCCCCGTTTTACATTCCGTCTGCTTCATTGTCTTCAACTTTGATCCTACCCAGCACTATCAAAGGGTACAACTCAGTTGTCTTGCCAAGATCTCGCTTCTCGATATCGTCTTCTTCGACATCTTCCACCTTGATCCTGCCTAGTTCGGGATACGCATAGAGTTCTTCTCGTTTCACTTTTCCAGATTCTTCGACGCTGTTCACAGAATCACGTTTGGCCTTACAGTCTTATCAGCATGGATTTCGGTCAGAGTTGCGGCAAGTACTTACAGCAGGAAGAGCAGGAACTAAAGCCGCTGCGGCCACCAAAAGAGCTAGGTTTTGGGACAAGCGATGCATGTTGCAGTGTATTTTTTTGTCTGGGTGCGAGAAGTCACGACTTTGCAGAAATAAAAGACAGTATAACGAGATCAGCAGTGGTAGAATGGAGAGACAGGACAGCACATAATATATACCCTGCAGTCCGTTCGGTGGCCGAGGTAAGTCACATCCCTTTCTCCTCTTCCCAACACTAGGATACACATTAATCATTGTAGGAAAATAGAACGGATCTACAGGGTACTACGGAGTCGTACAAACGCCATACCTTCCTTATCCTCTCATCTGATGGAGCCAGGGTCATAATCCTTCGCTAGTAGCAAGAAAGCTAAGATCGGTTCTTCCGGATAGATGTCTCCGCGATATACTTAGTTGCAGCGCATAAGTACGTCTATCGATCCGGTATCGATTCCGGACGATCATCCCTGCATGCGAATAAAGACTCGATTTTCCTCTAGAGTTCTCGATCTGCAACTTGCATACATAGCAAGTACTCCGTGGCTTTGCTCGATTTCTCAGACCTTACGAGTCAGATTATGTGCGACACCAGGATGTGCAACGTCGGAATGTTCAGCTACGAATCAGTACTTCTGCGATGTGACCCTAGAGATTGTGTTCTGTATACATATATTTGACGACGTACAATGTACGAAGGATCTGCGACTTTGAGGATCGGTCATAATCGAGCGCATTGTTAGACCTAGTTGGTCCGAATCTGGAAAGAAGGCGGGGGATTTGGACCTATGTAACGATCTACAGACATAATCAGATATGACGCTAATGGAGGCTTTTGATCGTGATGGGAGACTGGTCCGGATCTGGTGAGGTAAAAGTCCTTACAGATCATATTGTGTAGCTCGCTAGGTTATCCTGTACGTCCAACTATAGTCCTAGAATATACGGAGTAGTCTTCAGATTTAGTTGGCTTTCCCCTCATATCGGTACATGTTTGAATGATAGCTATACGCGAACCTGGTGAGCAGAATCAAGAGAAATAATGTCCTTTTCAAAGCTTTGGAGATGGGCAGGACGCCAATCACCAAAATACAAGAGCCTAAACACCGGAGACCTCGAGATCGAGGAAAGGGATCATATCGAAAAGGGGCCTTTACAGAAAGCATCCAGTTCAGGCTCCCTGTCGGCTTCATCTACATCTACTTCTGAACTCAATGATGAGGAATATCCTCGAACGTCTACAAGGCAGTTCTCTCGCCAAACCTCTATCATAACCATTGCCAACATCCTCTTCTTCTTGATATCGGTAGCTCTATTCATCGCCCTTCCTCATAGACATATCTCCGCACAACTGAACCACGCCTACCGACAAGTTTCTACATGGTGTACGTCCTCCGTTCTCAATCCGATATCTCTCCTATCTCCAATCCCACTCAGCTAACTCATACTCCAGCCCCAATCCTCGACTCGACCGAACTCCCCTTCATAAACAAAACCATCTCCGGCACCCTCTTCCCCTCCCCCAACACCACAGACCAACTCCTCGGCCGTCTCGAACCTGGTCCCCAAACCGACTCCCTCTGGCTGGACTACGAGATCCAACGCCCCTTCGTCCTCACTCGCTCTCAAGTCCTCGCTCTCGGCAAAGACCCCGCCCTCACGGTCAAATATCCCGATCCCGTCTTCCATCTCGGCGACGACGCCTACATGGGCGGAATGGACGTGTTCCATGTCTTGCATTGCTTCAATGCGATCCGCCAGGAGGCGTTTAAGGATTACTATTTCGATGGCGAAAAGTATCATATGGAGGGGTACAGTGAGGAGGCTCGACCGAGACGGCGTCATGCGGAGATGTTTTGGATTCATCTGAGGCATTGTACGGATATCATCGTGCAGTTTATCATGTGCAATGCGGACGCGACGATGACTACGATGACGTGGTTGGAGACGCAGGAGAGGCCGTGGCCGGACTTTTCGGTGAATAAGAGATGTGTCGATTTCGATGCGTTGGTGAAGTGGAGGGATGAGAATGCGGTGGATGTCGAGAAGGCAGGGTTGGTGAGGAGGCCGAAGGGAGCGAGGGAGGTGAAGATCGATGAGATGTATTGGACGATTATGGGTAATGAGACGCATAAGGGAGATAATAGACATCATCCGCTGTGGGATTAAATGGGTAGAAAGCTAGTATATATATATATATTCGTGCTTCTCTCGTCCGTTTTATAGATTGCGGCTCTGTTTGCAATAATCATTGTCTTCGTTATTTGTCGCTATATAATATTCCGGAGTATGTAGTGAACTCGCTATGTGCTTAGCTGTTTGACCGAGAGAAATCATTGGAGGTCTCAAATGAGACCAGATAAAACCGCATATACCATCATGCAAACGAGATCTCAGATATGAGATCAGAATGCCCCAGAGAAATTAAACAGGAGCGCATTGTACACATCCAAAACAATATGAAACAAGCAAAAATAATTACGCGATGGAACTAGAGTCCATTTCATCCCAGAAAACCCAAATATGTAGAAGAATGCATGCCAAAAATACGTTTCATTCTCTTGATCGAGAAGTCATGGTCATCTGTACTCCATATCAGATCCCGGAGTATGATGGCTGTCAAACAGATCTTCCAAGTAGGTGCTAGGTGCTCTTCCCTGCGGGGGTACATTCAGAGACGTGGTGGACATCCGAGCCTGCGATCCCCTATACGACCTATCATGGCCCAAATTGGGTGACAGGAGTGGCGACGCAGGAGGGCTGGAGCCCGATCCTGTTCGAGTGTACCCTTGAGACTGCGCTCCTAGGTTGGAAAGTCCCACACTGGAACCACTGAGAGCCGTATTACTGGACGCATAATAACCAGCAGGGAGGTAAGTCGAGGTCCTGTTTGCATTGCCCTGCATTCCCGCACCAGCTGTAGGTGAGTAGAAGAGCCCGCTGGTTCTGGTATTTGACTTGGGCATAGGAGGCACCTGGCTGCTGCGATAGCCTGTGCCTATCTTGTCCAGGGACATGGTCGAACCGGGCGCCTCGCTGTACACTGTAGACCGGCGGCGAGAACGACGTCTTCTCCTCCCGGCCAACAGGGCTTTCTTTTCAGACCGCGCCTGCATCTCGGCAGCCTTACGGACCGATCTGTTGACCGACCAGGCGACCATTGCACGCCAAAGAAGGATAACCATCCCAATGAAACCCAGTGCCGCTCCAACTGCAATGAAGACCGTTCCTTCCGGAGCTTTCGACTTGCGCATGTACGGGGCGTTCTCAGTGGGAGGAACCGACGGCGGAGGGTAGTTGTAACTGCTCGAGGCAGTACTCGACAACGTAGGCAAGGAATTGTCTGACGTCGCACTAGCAGTACCGCTGGCACTTGCACTGGCTGTCTCCTTGCTGCTCTCACTTGAGCTGGCAGCGGTGGTCAGCGCTGGAAGTGAGTCGTCTTGCGTCGTCGCAGCGGTGTTCGTGGCGGTATTCGCAGCAGTGTTCGCAGCAGTCGCTGCCGCGTCATTATTATCATTACTAGTCTGCGCAGATGTACCGGCAACCATCAAAACGAGTAGGAGACCAAGCAAAAAGGCCGGCCAGGCAGTCAGCCCGCCTCGAGAGATCCTCATGGCAAGTCCGGTCTCACTCGAGACTCAAAGAACGCGGAAGTTCGTATGCGACCGTATGATCTCTATCTCGACCTGCCTTCAATTCATGGAGGATTCCTGAATTCTAGAATGACAAGCGCCCAAAGGGATCGACGTTGGAATAGGGGCCTAGGGTGATCGTCGCAATGCGATATCCTCAGTCTGGCGGGCGGAGCGTCACCGAAGACAGGGAAAAAGGTCAATAAACAACAACCCTGGGGATATTGTTTCAATCCTGGTGGCTTTGACAGGCAGGATACCAAGAAGAGCCAGGGTGAAGATTCCAACAACCACCGCACCGGGTAAGACTGAAGGAGGACGAGAAGACGTCGAAGGGTCCTCCCTGTCGGCTGTTTCTCCCTCTTTCTCCCTGTTTGTCTCGCTTGTGTTGGCCTGAGGCGCAGGGGAGTAACACGGGCCAATAGGAGGCGCGGGAGCTGGCAGTAGGATCACGTGGGGGCTATATTTAGTTTCCCCAGCGACACCATCGATCAGTATACAGTTAGTATACAATTATCATCCGACCAGCAGTCTCCTGTCCAGAACACTGCTTTTCTTACGTAACTTGATTCGAAATTAGTTGATTTTCTGAGCGATAGAATGTGATGTGGTACGTATAATACGACTGGCACAGCAAGCAGCTGATCGAATCTGCACGGTCTAACAAGTACCGGGACGGATATAGTTTCCTGTATTGAGAACTCCCCGTTCGAGAACAGTACGAAAAGAGCATGACGGATATATAAACAGCAACAAATCGTAGAACTCCCTGCGAAACAGAGCAAGATAGACACTGCTAGAATACAGAAACGGAGACGCAGTACAACTAGACACAGAGCCGATTGTTTATTATTGCTGCTTTTTCTGCGAGCTGGGCGCAGTGTCCTTCTCAAATGCGGCGTATGGGACCTGCAGACTCGTGAGGGCGCTGAAGCCGACGTACAGAATAGCCAGGAAGGCGAAGCCGGCGATGAGGCCCATAAAAATCCCTACGTTCGGTCAGTACAAAGAAAAGAGAGAAATATAATGAAAATAAAAAGTAGCCAGTCATAGGGTTCAGTGAAGACGGACCTGGTGTGAGGAACTGGTACTCTTCAAAGACAGATTGACCGCTGCTGCCCTCCCGCGCGTTCGAGGCGTAGTCGCGTTTCAGGTCCATGTGGACCGGCTCTTGGCTGTCAACGTCGGAGTGATACATGAACGACTCCGACTGTTCGCCATCAGCCACCTCGCGAGGAGATGTAACGTAGATGATGGTGTACTTCTTCGACGAAATGCGGTCAACGATATCGGCCAGGAAACCATCTAGAAACAGTGAGTCCATGTAATTCAAGTTCTGGCAAGGCCCACGTCCACGAACCGTTATGCTGGAGCTGGTAGGCCCTGTCGGTAGCCGCAGAAGGAAGCGCTGGAAAGTCGACGCTAATCATACGAGGACCCTTCTCAAAGGTCGAGGGGTAGGAGCCAGCTAGACGTCTTATCAGCATATACTGTTGGTCCGAGTCACTAGCGGAGAACTCACTCGATGCGTCGACATTTGTTGTCTGAGCACCACACTTCTTCTCTAGTAGATCCTGAACGTACTGTGCGTCCAGCTCGCCAGATACTTCGCTCACGCTGAAGCTCGACTTAATGGCGCTATCCTTGCCAGAGAGCTTCTCGTATAACCGGGGTGCAGACTTGGGCTTGGAGAAGTCGGAGACATGGACACCAGGCTGAGAAGCTATAACGTAGTAGTCGGAAGGACAGGTGCTGAGAGCGGAAGCGATTTCATCTGATAGAGACGAAGCGGTCTTGAGCTGGGCAGATGACCCTAAAAGCCTGGAGTAGAGCTCATCATTAGCTAGGCTGTTCGAGGTTCGCGGGGAGTATCAGCAGTAATACGGACACACATACTCAGAAGTCGATGCAAGAATAAAGGGCGAGGTGTCGACGAATGCATCGACAACCGCCGCCCCAAGGGTAAGCAACCCGATCCCTCGTAGATGCATGTTGGCGTTTGTTGTTGCTGGAGAGCGTTCCGGGCCAAGCTGGTCGATGTCTGAGGTCGTGATGATGGCCCCGAAGGCGGTGGCCGCTTGAGCCAACCACGGCGGGACTTGGCAGCATTTCGCAGAAGCTCGAGCCCGCACCAGCTTTTTCCAGGATGTCTGGAAACTTATCGCAGAACAGAATAATCCTCTATCAAGACCAGTTTGGTTCTAATAAAAAACCACCTATTACTCTGTACTTATCCCCGGACAATAGAAGTCTCATATATCATGGGCCCACAATCGAAAAAGCGCAAATTGGCCGCCGCGGTCGAGGAAGTCACATTTGATGATGCCGCACGCCATGAATTTCTCACAGGCTTTCACAAGCGAAAACTGCAGCGGGCGAAACATGCACAGGAGCTCGCCGAGAAGAGGGCACGAGAAGAGCGACGAGAGCAGCGGAAAATGGTATGTCTGACCAAGGGCAATCCAGGGGCTTCTTTCTAATAATTCACAGCTCCGTGAAGAGCGAAATGCAGAATTCCAGCGAATCGTGGAGGAAAATGGGAAAGCACTCAGGAAGTTTCGTGGAGGGTCCGATTCCCAGTCAGAAGAAGAATCAGACTCCAATGACGAGGAATGGGAGGGGTTTGAAGAGCCTCCAGCAGTGGATTATGAAGCCGAATATATCGACGAAGATAAATACACTACCGTCACAGTGGAAGAGATGGATGCCTCCAAGGAAGGCCTTTACAAAGCTGAGAAAGACGAATCCGACGAGTCCAGTAGTCGCAAAGGCGATACTGTGCAGCCTACCACCAAGTCCAATTCTGCGACGAAGAAGGCCAAGAAGGCAGGGGATGACAAGCCGAAGAAGAAGAAAAAGAAGTTCCGCTACGAGAGCAAGGAAGAGCGCAAACTAGCACGGGCAAAACAAAAGATGAGCAATAAGAGGAAGGCAGATGCTCGGAGGGAACGATGAGACGAGATGTGTATACTCACAAAAGCAGCTACTATGCCACTCTACAGGGTGGAGTTTAAGATACCAGGGCAATTTTTCATTAATCATGCTCTATGCACCACCAACATATGGCTGTACGGCGGGGGGATATTGGGGAAATAAGAACTAAACACATATTGACCCACACAGGGACGAGATCGAACCAGTAGGCAGATAAGGGCTTGTGTGACTAGGCTGTCTGCTAAAAGAGAAGGAAAGGGGACGACCCAGAGTTTCAAATGGTGGTTTAAAAAGGAGACTGAATCCGGCATCTTCCAGCCCGCTATTAAGCAATATACAGACAGGTATGCCTTCTAGACGTTGCTGATGGACACCTCGAGGTCGTGCAGCTCCTTCTGTAGCTCTGCATACTTCTTCGACATCTCTTCGTACTTGGACTCCCACTGATCCCGGGCAGCCTCCAGAGCCTGCACCTTGCGTTCGTAGTGGCCTGCCTTGACATCGGTTTGGCGCAGCCTGCACACGGGGGCTCGTTAGTACCAGGCGGGATGGATGACATCGATGTATGTGAGGGGTAAACATACTTCTCGTTGGTCTCACGGAGGTTCTTGTCGGCCTCTTCGGCCTCCTCCTCGAGCAGCTGGAGACGTCGCTGCAGAGCCTCGTTCTGGGTGTCATGCTGGGCACTCTGACCGGCAGCGTCCTTGGCCTCCTTGATGCCGGTCTCGAGCTTCTCGATCTCGCCCTCCAGCAGCTGGTTCCGGTGCGTGAGGGACGTGATCTCCTGTTCCTTTGCCAGGTTCTCCTGCTCCAACGACTTGACCTTGTTCTTGAGCTCCTCCACCTTCGAATGGGCCTCATCCGCCTCCAGGCGGAGAGAGTTCATTTTCTGAAAGACCGGTGGTCAGCATGGGAGCCATTGCCGCGTTGACCCGTGTGCCTCGTGGGCAAGGGTCGGGCAGTCTCCTGGGAGCTACCCCGCCATCAGGTTGCGTACTCACCTCCTTAATCTTATCCATGGCTGCGGGGGGAGGGTATCGACGACACGAAACAGAAAATATGGATGAAGAGCAGAGCAAGAGTTTCAGAAGGCTTTCGCTCAGCGAGAAACCAGAAGGACGATGGAAGAAGTGGTGAACGTGGAGTCGTTGGGTGGAAGGAGAGACAGGGTGGAGGACGACTTGGTTGGCGGTAAGCTGGCCGGTGCGCTATTGGCGTTAGCTGAGGTTTCAGGAGCGGGCGGTGGAGAGCGACGCCCGAGGATCGTCCCGTCTCCACGGGCAACGCCCAAACATCCTCGCGAGACTATTAGATCGTAGTTTGACCTCTTCTAGAACTGCTCCTCCAGCATCTCGTCGACACGGGATCATATCGACACCTCCTTCACCGCTAGTAGATCCTGTGCATGCTCATCTACTGTCCATCCCGCCGCCATGCTGGCTCTCCGCGACCAGGAGAACTTGGTGCACGCGCACCAGGCCACCGCCGCCGCAAAGCCCTTGAATCAAGGGACCAGAGGACTACAGCCCAAGACGCCCGGTCTGCGAAACCAGAAGACGCCATTTAAGATCCCGTTGAACGATGAGAACAACGCAGGACTCTTTGGAAAGAAAGGAAAGGGGAATGACACTCGCAATGAGAACACGATCAAGCCGGGCAAGGATACCTTTGTCACCCCGCTGGGTATGTGGCAGCGATACTGGTGATATCAAGAGATTAGGCTGACGGATACGGGATGACAGGACCTCGCAATCGTGCACCGCTAGGCATGAAAACCACCAATGCCAAAGCCAAAGGACTCCAAACACCCGCACCGCCCGCTGAGACCGTCAAGAAGACGAACAAGAGAGGTTCAACTGGACAGAAAGCGAAGAAGGCCGCCCCCGTTGTGCAGCCAGCAAAGACGGAGCTGCTGGATAGCTTGACGGAAGATGATATCCCCGACATTGAGTATATGCCGCCCAAGCCGCAAGGTAGGATGCTCTTCGACAAGCAGTTGCTCCAGCTCTATTGCAAACGCATTAACCAACTACAGAACTACCTGACTTTCCTGACGACATCACTTATGATACTACGTTCCCGCAGTTCCAAGGAAATAACATCGCGCGCGGATGGGAGAGGGTGTACAGCAACGAGGAGATCGGCCCGGACGGCCTGACCAAGAGAGAGCGCAAATTCCAGGAAGACTCGATTGCGTACGATAAAATGGTGGATGAAATGATCCAGAAGCAAGTGGACGACATGCCATTGTTGGATATCAACGTCCGCGAATTCCCTGACGAGCCGTGTTTGGATGAGATCGAGAAGCAGCGGGAAGAGGAGCGTCGTGCGGAGGAAGCCAGCAAGAAGAGACACACGAGTGTTTCGAGCAGGAACATTTCAACAATGAAATCCCGCGAGGCCGCAGCAGCCCTTTCGCGACCTTCGTCATCTCTCTCGAAGGGAAAATCTGCTGCTGCTCCGAAGTCCCGACCAACCTCTGCCCTCAGCACCAGGAGCAAGAAGACTCCAACTCCCACCAACCCCTCATCTATGCGCCACACCGCAGCTGCTGCCAGCTCCAGGACCACTGTTGGTTATTCCAAGGGCCGGAGCGTGTCTTCTTCACTCAAAGGAAAGACAGCCAAACCCGAAACAACCCGTCCGCCGTCAAGCAGCATCCTCTCTCCAACCACGTACACGGAACTTTACGGACCTCCTCCTGTGGGTAGTGAAATGTGGATGCGGCAGAAAACTGCTGAATACTGCGCGCCAGATGAGCCGGAGGAGGAAGTTGAGGAGATCCCTCCCTTCTACGAAGAGGACGAGGAGACCCAGAACTTCCAATTGACCCTGTAAGACTTATTGATGTGCAACAATTACGGAATGGGCGTTCCCGGTTATCACCTATCTTGGACGGATATGTTTTATTAGGTATTATGCAGTGTTGGGTGGACATGGTGGTGTTTATTATTGTATTGAGCTTCCTGGGATGCTCTGGGCGTTCACTGAGCATGATGTCACTGGCGTTCCTGGAGGCCACAGGAAGTAATAACCTTGCGTATCCAGCACGGCAGATATCGACAGTGCGAATGAATAAGACATGTCAATTTATGAACAATGCTTTCCACGGAATCAGTCCCTTGGCGTCCCGTGGTCCAGACCACGTAAATAGCAGCTTGAAACTGCGGATCGTGATGTTTCAGGGTCCACCACAAACGGTTGAGCAGCGCTGTTGCTGAGCAGAAGTGACCGGCCATTGAGACTTGAGCGGGCTAGAGTATAGATAGCTTAGCGGACGGCACAGAAGCCATCCCGATCGATAATCACTAAACGCTGATCCGCCGTGTTGCGGTGTGTTCTTTGCTTGTGAAGCCGGCTCTCGGAGGTGCAACTTTAGCTCAACGCCCCCCTAGCGCGCCCACCATCGAACTCCCCCAAAACCACCTGTTCTTCTCGCCGTTCCTGATAACTGCTCCTCCTGTCAGGCTCTCAATTCCCTCTGACAGAGCTCAATTCGCCTTCCACCATGGCGAGAACCCATTCAGAGTCCTCTGAGGACTTCGAGTTCATCGAGACTCCTGCTGCCCCCACGCCTACTGCTCCGGCGGAGGACTGTGGTGTGCGAACCACAGCGGTAAGCTGCTATCTCGGAGAAAAGAATGGAGCTGCTGCGATCTACGATCAGCGCTCCAGACTTCTGCCAATGCCATTGCTGACCCGTGGTGTCTTCTAGTATCCCGCAATCAAGAATGCTCCCCTTCCTGCGGACGCTGCTGGCAGTGACAGCTTCTCCAATGTCCTCCTGATCTCTCTCCTCATCGGTGTCCCGTGGTACCTGGCCCGCCAGGTGCGCGGCGGTTTCTACACCACCATCTTCTTCGCAATCTTCACTACGATCCCCATCTTGATGGTCTTCTGGACTATTGCATCCTCCATCTCCCCGCGAAAGAATGAAAAGGCCAAGTACCCCGGCCGCCCCGTCGAGCACTACCTCCACTTCCACAGCGCCCATGACCGCGCCAAGTACCATGGCAAGAGCAAGATCCCGATGGAGACCTTCTACGAGAAGTATTTTGCTGGCGAGGTCGACTTCAAGGGCGATGCTCTCGACTGCCTCGAATACAGACACGACTGGGCTAGCTTCCGCTTCACCATGGGCCTGTACAAGCACTTCCTGACTGGTTTCATTCCCGAGATGCTTATGCACACACGGTCTCAAGGTACTGCGCGCAATCCATGCCTTTCCCGAAATATACTAAGAGTTTCTAGATGAGGAGCAGGTCCGTGACCACTACGACCGTGGTGATGACTTCTACGCTTGGTTCCTGGGACCCCGCATGATCTACACCTCTGGTATTATCAGCGATATCAATAAGGAAGAGACTCTCGAGCAACTGCAGGACAACAAGCTGGCTGTCGTTTGTGAGAAGATTGGACTCAAGCCCGGAGACACTGTTCTTGATCTTGGATGTGGCTGGGGTACCCTGGCCAAGTATGCTTCCGTCCACTACGGCGCGCACGTCACTGGTATCACGCTGGGCCGCAACCAGACTGCTTGGGGTAACAACGGACTGCGCAAGGCTGGCATTGATGAGTCTCAGAGTCGTATTCTCTGCATGGACTACCGTGACGCTCCTTACATTCCCGGCGGCTACAAGAAGATCACCTGTCTCGAGATGGCCGAGCACGTTGGTGTCCGTCACTTTAGCACGTTCTTGTCCCAGGTCTACGAGATGCTCGACGATGATGGTGTTTTCTTCCTCCAGATCGCTGGTCTGCGTAAGTCGTGGCAGTACGAGGATCTGATCTGGGGTCTGTTCATGAACAAGTACATCTTCCCTGGTGCCGACGCTAGTACTCCTCTTGGATTTGTTGTCGACAGCCTTGAAGGATCTGGATTTGAGATCAAGGGTATCGACACCATTGGTGTTCACTACTCTGCTACTCTCTGGCGCTGGTACCGCAACTGGCTGGGCAACCGTGACAAGGTCGAGGCCAAGTACGGCAAGAGATGGTTCAGGGTGAGTGCTAAATCAATTTGCTTTTTGTATCATTTTGGAGTTATCGATTGACGTATTATCGCAGATCTGGGAGTACTTCCTTGCTTCCTCCACCATCGTTTCCCGCCAAGGCTCCGCTACCTGCTGGCAGCTCACCCTTGTCAAGAACATCAACTCTACTCACCGCGTTGAGGGCATCAACACCCAGTTCGCTCTCTCTGGTGCTCGCGAGTCCGCCGCTCAGCGTGTTGGCCATGGCGTCGTTCCCAGCGCAAACATCCCTCCCGCTGCTGTCCCCGGCAAGGAGGAGTAAATGCGTCCGCCAGGCGATGTTCCGATCATGATCCATCTCCCAGTTAAGTGGGTTTCTCTTCCACAAAGGGGGATATAGGAACTCAAAAGTTCCCTCCGTGCGCGCAAGACATGTGTCACGATCAAAAGGGTGTTTTCATTTTCTTTCTCTGGAAAGTTGATGTACGTTGTATGCTATATGTATTGTAGTAGGTTTTGATAGGATCCCTTCCCTACGGTTCGATGAACGGTGGTTCCCCTAGGTATACTATATTGCTAGCGTATCTGGGTCTCGACATGACTCCGATGAACAAGAAAAGAAGTATATGGAAATCAGTGATCTTCCTGTATTCTTCTCAAGTCAAAGTTACTAAATTTAATATGTGGTATTGAAATAGTTTGAACTATTATCCTGTCTACTAAGTGGATTTCCGGTCCGGCTTCTGAAAATAAGTCACGCAAAGAGAGACTGAAGAGAAGTTAAAGATTGCAAAAACAACGCTTCAAATACTTAGGTATCACCACCGAATGATATCCATCACCCGTCCGAAAACCTCGACTTCTCAACTCGAAACTCCTCCGTCACATTTACAGCCATAGGGATCGGGCGACTAATAGCCACTCGCTTCCTCCTATCCCCCTCAGAATCACTACCATTACTCTTTCCCTCCTGCTGCATAACACGCCTCTCTAACCACCATTTCACAACCAGTAACGTCCCGAATGCATTGACCCCGCCTACGATGCCGACGCCGATCCCCACGAGGACCGGAAGCGGGATGTTCTGGAGAATACAAAATGAGAAGGAGCGTAGATCTGAAAAGCCGGTCATCATTGCTAGAAAGGATGTGGCGAGGAGGGTATGCGTTGTGATAGTGCTGATTGTTATGAGTTTGGCTTTGGCTTTGTTGTTGCTTTCGGATGAAACGGCGGTGGCAGGAGCAGCGCGTGAGAGGGCGAAGGAGAGGAAGGTTAAGATGAGTGTAATAAGGCCTATGATCTGAATTGCTTTCTATTAGCTGATTGCTATGGGTGGCTCTTAAACGGGGTAGAAACATACTCCATGCGCAGTACGGAAATTGTGCGAGGAGCCCATCCCGATAATGCCTATGATCGTGCCAGAGATGGATAAAGGCAGATAGGCGAGGTATTCAAGCCTTTTGCTCCAGCGTCTTGATCTGTCGCTTTTCAGGGGCTTCCCGCTCAATTGGGCGATACGTTCTATCAGGTGAAGGGAGAGAATAGATGGGAAGATGAAGAAGTATGCGGTGATGACGAATAGGACTTTTTCCAAGTTAGTATAAAGACGTTCATTCACTCTGTAGAATGATGTAGTGATATAGACATACCGTGCAATGCAGTCAATACCGCGAATTTGATAACCGGGAGTCCGTTGACTGAAAGTGTGATTTTCTGTAGGTCGATGCTGAACTCGTTTCCTGAATTCCGGATAGTCACAGGAGTGGTCGGTAGACCGAGTGCTGATGAGTTGAGAATATCACCGGTGGCACTTGTACTTTGAGGGAGACTCTTGCTTGCCATTAGTCCAGTTAGGACACCGAAGAGACCTCCTATGCCTTCGCATGTGAGTGCATCTGAGGACTTTTGGACCAAGCTGTCCACGAGCGTGACGTTTATGGATGAGAATATACCACCCGTTTGTGCTCTTTTTGTATGGACAGTTCTCGTCAGGCCCGAGCCTACAGTTACAGCCGGTGATGTTGGTCGTGTTAGCAGAAGATGATTGTTGTCTCTTCTTTGTACAGAAGCAGTTTTACTGGAGCCCGTGCCGTTATGAAGCAGAGCCACCAGAAGAGCAACTCCCTCTCCTCCGAGCCCTCGACCGAAGCCAGCTGCAGCGCCTCCAACAGAGTCGTTGAACGATATGGCGGACTGTCCGAACGACGAATTCGAGGCGACATCTATGACTCCGTTACCGTCGATTATGTTTTGCAGTCCCCCGGCACTATCCACGGCATCAGCTGCTCCTCCAACTAATCCTCGAGCGAGTCCTTCTCCGACTTTTCCCAGGTTTATAGTTGAACCCCCTAGTAGGCTGCCGGACTGCGACATCAAGTTGTTCAGCGTCCCATTGGCAAGGAACGACTGAGATAGTCCCTGAGCGAAGTCGCTGGTGATGGCTTCTACGTCTAAGCCAGAACCAGATGAATCGGTGGGATCAGTTGTGCTTTTTGCTGTCTTCAACCCAAGTCCTATAGCTGCGCCTTTTCCAAGCCCACTGCCTAGGCCTAAAGCAGCTGGTTGTAGAACTTGGTCTATACTGAAGTTGCCAAAAAGTCTCTGTCCTCCAATTTGACTCGTAAGGTCTGATAAGTTCGCTGTCGAGAGGAAAGACGATGACAGACTCTGCGCAAAGTCCTGGACAACTAACGGTACATTGATCGAGGACACGTCTCGTTTTGTTATTTGGGCGGGCGCTGTGATGAGACCAAGTCCCTGAGCACTGCCATGACCCAGTCCTGTTCCGAGAGCACTGGCTGCGCCAGGTAATTGCGCAACAAGTGATGCCTGCAGGTTTCCTGCTCCTGTAGTTATCGTGGATAGATTAGTTGATCCCAAGAATGATGAGGACAGGCTCCGGGTGAAAAGCTCCGAGTATCCTGGTATATCGACACTGCCGTTGGAAATTGCGGGCACTGAATTTGCCGACGGCTGGACAGTCGACTTCGAAATTCCCAGACCTTGGGCTGCTCCCTCTCCTAAGCCTTTCCCTGCTCCCCCTAATACACCAGGCAGCTGTGCTAGAAGTGATTGCTGTCCATTTTGGGAAACAGCTGCGTTTAACACTTCAGATAAGTTGACACTGCCAACGATAGGTTCGGATATCCCCAATCCAACATTGCCGGCCAGGGATGCAATGTCCGAGCTAGTGGAAGGAGAGAAAGATCTTTTGCTCAATCCTAATCCCGATGAGGTTCCATTTCCTATACCCTGTGCCAAGGAGAAGACAGCCTGTCCGATGTTGAGGTTGCTTGTTGACATCGCTGAGTTCAAAAATGATGAGATGTTGACATTTCTAGCTATCGGTTCTGATATCCCAAGCCCTAGGTTCCCAGCTAAGGCAGCGAGGTCTGAATTATTAACTGGTTTGAATGAGACATTAGAGAGCCGTAGCCCTGAGGATGTTCCATTTCCTATGCCCTGTGCTAAGGCAAAGGCGGCAAGACCCAGATTCTGCTGATTTGATGGCATGACCGACCCAAGAAGCTGACTTATATTCACGTTTCGCGCAATCGGTTCAGAGAGTCCCAAGCCAACGTTACCTGCCAAAGATGATAGGTCAGATCCGTCGGTTCGTGTAAACGACGCATTGCTGAGCTTGAGACCAGAGGATGTTCCATTGCCTATACCTTGGGCTAAGGAGAAGGCAACCTGGCCCAGACTTTGTTGATCCGACGGCATGATGGAGCTCAGGATTTTACTGATATTGACACTCCCAGCAATGGGTTCCGAGATACCAAGTCCCAAATTGCCCGCCAATGTCGACAAGTCGGAACCCTTCTGTGGCGCGAAGGTATTGTTTGTTAGCCGCAAGCCTGAGGATGTTCCGTTCCCTATACCTTGGGCAAGCGTGAAAGCGACCTGACCGAAATCTGTTTGCCCATTCAGGGGTAAAGCTTTAACGGCCAAGGGAACAATCGCAGCAGTCAGCCCACTTCCGAATTTCGTTGTCAGTTGGTTGAATCCGGTTGGCTTCGCGCCATTCATCACAGCGGCAGAACTAGCCATTGTAGATATCTGGTTTTGCGTGCTGAGATTAAGCCCCTGGGCTGTCCCAGCACCCAGGCCGACACCAAGGGATACTGCAAGATTGTCCAATCCATCTGAAACTCCAGAAAACAGCGACCCTACGCCTTTTTGAAGGAGGTCATCGAGGACGCTGCTGCCTGTTGAGTTGGATGTTGACTGTCCTCCTGAAAGAATGTTTTTGAGACCATTTAAGAAGTCATTGCCGCCACTTGATGGATCTGATCTACCCCCAAAGAGATCACCAAGAAAGTCACGTTTGGTGTTCTTCCGTTGCGATATAGTGGCCTCTGTTAGGACGCGATCAAAATGTGCGCTGGCAGATTTCAGTTTAGGCAAATCGAAGCGTTCAGAAACTTCCTTCGATATGTCGGTAAGGCCGCTTGCAGCTGCAAGGGCATATCCGACAATGTCTTGTTCCACATGAAGTGATCCTGAATCTTCTCGTAATTGACTCGCATATTGACTGCTGATCTCCCCAAGTGCCTGCCGGGAGCATAAAGTAATGAATGTAAAAAGGCAGATGAGACCAAGCAGACAAAAGCAGGACACAGATACACAGCTCACGGAAACATGCTTGTGCCCGCTGGGAGCTGCCATGCCTCGCAACTATCAAATAAGAAATGCTTTCGTGTCCAGCACGTTAAAGAAACGTAAAATAAAGACTGAAAAAGAGGTGACCCGCTACCCAGCAGTCGGTGAGAAGAGACAACAAGAGAAAACGTGGAGCTAAGACTAAATATTTTGATCTCTATGCCTAACATCATGAGCAGTGTGAAGCTTCAGGTCGATGGTACCTCGGTGTCAGGAGCCCCGGTAAGTGAAGACTAGGACAACCCATTGATGAAACGTGGGACGCATCAAAAGAACTGAGATGGGAAATATCAACCCTAGTAGAACGTGTTTGACTCGATTCCCTGTAGCATCTTGAGAATGTTCAAGGTAGTGTTTCACGTTTCGAGGACTAGTGTCGAGCCTGATAATGGAGCCATTGACCTGATCAAGACTTGTTGCGCGACAACGGTACACGGCATAGATCCAGAAAAAGTTAGTGCCATATCTAGTTCCATAAATTAGGTCTCGTAATCACACGTTGATTGATTGGTTTGTATGCCGTCAAGAAGGACGTGGGTAGACTTGAAACACTTCTATATACTCTGCTTCAAGTTGCGATCCGCGGATGTAACCATTCAAGAACCAATGAGGAATACGAGTTAGGTAGTTACATCAGCTATGGTTATGCATAAATTGGAATTTACGCCCACGGTTGATGCTATTTGGGCCTTATCGAGCAACAACTTATTTCGATACGGCTAGGTCTGAGAGTGACCTGCCCTTTTCCTGTTACGTCCAGCAACCTCTCGGCCAACTGCTCTAGAAGGTTGAACATGTCGAATCCTAGGAGCACGGAAGCAGGCATATTGAAGTAAACTTGCTTGCTTGATTCTAGCTAGAGGATTGAAGTCCATATTTATCTTCTAGTCATACAAAGGAATGAAATCTAGCAGGTTCTATCTATAATTAGAACCCTGCTGAAAACGGATGATATGACAGATTATATGGGATTTGGTTTGTGCGCCGACAAATAGGTACATGAGACATCAGAAACCCCCATTGTCCTCCGACTATCTCCAGCCCAAGTAGGTGAGATTATCCACGCCGATTATGTATCCATTAAATACCCGCTGGTTGTAATTTGTCCTATTTTCCTCTGCCAATCGTAGGTCAAATGGGAAGTCCCTGATGTCGTCTAAAACATTTGGGTCGGTAATTCTGCGTGTCCGCATACAACATGGGCAAGCAGAAGTGCAGTGGCCTCGATTGTAGAGATCTCTGTGTGTATCTCTGACTCCTTCGCAACAGCCGCACTTCCTCCCACAGCACCCACCTCGTCCAGAACAATCTTTCTTGAGCCAATGATGTAAATACCAAGCATCATCTTTCCTCCGGTCTTTAACAGCCCTAGATATCGGACCAAGTGGCATATTCTCTTCCATGAGCCATGACTTTCGATAATACATCCAGTATTTTTCATTGAGGGCGACGAGCTCCTTTTCGTATGTGTCTATCTCGGACGACATTTCAGCAGTCAATGGGGATATTTCTGTGGCTTTGCGCAAAGCCTCTACCTCTTCTCGTACGAATATTTTCGCGTTGTACGATCCATCAGCCATGAATATCGGTTCTGCGAAGTTGTGACACCATTCACGAGATTTTTCCGAGTTATAGCTGACGAGATAACGGATATAACGGATGTACTTTGCGATTCTAAAATGACCAGCAGAAATAACCTGGTTTTCAAGCCACAGTACTTCGTCCCTGTCTTTGAAAATAGCTGCCGGTGCCTTTCGAATTAGCTCAGTTCTTTCGAGGAATGGAAAGATCTGAAAGCAGTGGCGTCAGAAAATCACGCGGGCTTTTAGAATTTCGAAGGTCTTTGGCCCAGTCCCTAGACGACTTCTTTTCGTCCTTTTCAGAGTCATGTCGCTCTTGCTTGGTTTTCTGAGAAATAAACAGCACTATATTGAATTGGAATACGATACCGAACAACGCTGCAGTAGTTAGTTTCTGGAAATTATATATATATAATATGACGAGAAACAAAGTGAGGGAAAAGGAGAATTGTGTGCCCTTCTCGGGTTCGTCTTCATTCTTATTTCTGCATTGATGTAGGTATCATGCTAATGTAATACCTCATTCCCTACCTGAACCTGTGGACCGATGGGCTTTTCTTTTCTTCCCTTCCCTTTTCCGATTTCTCCATTACATTCATCTAATCTCAGCTTATTTATGCATTTCTTATGGCACCTTAAGTGTCACACAAGCGCATCTGCGCCGGAGCTCAGAAGCACAACTGCTTCCTGATCCGAACCTCGCCTGCCGTTACGGTAGCTGGATCTGGCGATGCGCTCCGCGATGCAGACTATATCGTCCCGTTCGCGTTGCGCGATTACGGGAATTGGGGCAAGGAGATGAGGGAATTGAAGACGCGACTCGGGTGGTCGGAAACGGATGAGGCAAGTTCTATCCGCCTGAGGGCGACAACTGGTACTATTATGCGTACTGCAACGAGTTGCCGCGCTCGCACAATCTACCAGTGAATAAGTTGGCGAGTCACTTGATAGGGAAGGATGTCAGAGGAGACATCGCCATTGTGCGATCCGGGCCGGCAGATTCGAGTGATTATCCAGTGGAGTTTTCGAGGACGGAGTTCCTCAAAGTCACGGAGTTCTATCGCCACGCGATACCGCATGAGACTTTTGCCGAGAGAGAAATGAGTCGTTTTATGAGGAAAATGGGTATAGACTTGTCTGGCGTTCCACACCTCCAATTGTGAGAAGTTCACAAGCTGAGAGTGTGCTGGGTCTTTTCATATTATTGGCGCAACCCAACTTTTTACAAAAATGTTTGCCAGTGTTATTCTTTGCGGTACACCTTCTGCTATGATTTTGTTCCTGCGGTACCCAGGATGGCTTTTGATTGCGGAGTATAGTTTCAAGGTGCGGAGGACCCTTCTATGCAGCATACCAGGAGTTTAATATGTTGGGATGAATGTATAAGTCAATTGGATATCTAGCAAAACTAGAATGGTGTATCGTGTGATTATCGTATACAGAAAAGGAAATAGAATCATGAATCATCATCTACTCAATACGCTTGTAGAGCTTCGCCTTCGACGATGCACCGCTGGCCGAGCAGCAAGATGCAGCATCCACTTCCTGGTGGAGCGTCGATTTGTTGAAGCTCTGGTCCGATGGAGGCACGTCGAGAGCAGGGTTCTTGGTGAAGAAGCCGTCAGGCTTGAGGTGAACACTGATGCGCTCAATAGGCATCACGGGGAAGTCCTCAATGCGAGGGTTGTGGGTGAGACCGAATGCTGTGGAATATTAGTTTGCAAGCTCGAGCTAGGGAGCTCATTCTAGACTTACTGTGCCAGAGGACTACGTCCTCGTTCTCAATCGAGTCCTTCCTCTGCACCCATTGCTCCACGCCCTCGGAGCTCTTGCTCTGGTTGGTGTACTCGCCCGCTGCGTAGAGCTCGTTATCTTGGTATTTGGTGACCCAGATGGGCTTCGTGGCGAACTGGGCACGCTTGTAGTTGAAAGAGTTCTCGCCCATCAGAAGCATCTGACTGGGTAGCGTCTGAAGCTTGTACGACACGGGCTTGTGAGTGATAGGGTTAATGACGCCGTCGTTGCGGATCTTGAACACGCGGTGACGGTCAACAGAGGTGTTGGCAGTTCCCGATGTCTTCAGAACAGTCTCTTCCGTCACGTAGCCAGCTCCGAAGGGATTGTCCTCGCCTGGAGGCATCGGGACGCTGTCCTCATAATAGACGGTGTTGTTGAATCCATCAATGGCCGGGTCAATACGGAAGGAAAACATATGTTGGTGGAAGGCAGCCACCACTCCAGGTGCAACGTTAGTGCCCCATGGGACGGTTTCGCCATTCTCATTATCAAGAGGAGCCGTTGACAGGATACCGGTGGCACGGACCTCCAGCTCGATACCAGCGGCTTGGTCGAAGATGTAAGCGAAAATGTACTCATAGTTGGCGACGGTGCAGATCATCTGGACAACCAGCTGGCGGTTACGCACGACAGTGGCCAGGCCGCTGCGGTAGTTGGTGTGCTTGTGCTGCAAGCCATTGTCCTGCTCGTGCAGACAGATGACGTTCTTCAATTCGACAGGGTTACCCTTGGAGTCTGTCCGGTAGCCACCAAAGTATTTAATGTGACCTAGACAATCGCAGCCAAGTGTCAACTCGTTGGCCGTAATGCCAAACCCTACATCACCAACATCGAAAGCCTGCTTTCGGTGGAAAGGTCGTCGAGGATCTACAAGGGATTTTGTTAGCGGCAATCCAGACCTTGTCTCGGAGCCTCGCTCTTACCTCCGTAGGGCACAGTCATCTCGTTGAGTGCCAGACGGTAGAACAAGTTGCGTCCATCATAGGTGATGTTGTAAAGGACCAAGCCTTCGCGGTTATTGAAGCCCACTCGGAAGCGCCACTTCTGCCAGTTCACCACGTTGCCATCCAGTTTATAAGAGGGGCCTTCGGGCTGCTGGACAATGTAGGGCTTGAGATCCGTCCGCAGGGGCTCATCAAGCAGCTCGTGAGCATACTGAACCGTCTTAACAGGCTTCCATGGCTGGGTGCCCATGATCTTGTGGTCAACGCCCGCGGGAAGGTAGTCCATGCGAACCAGTTCGTGGGTGATGCCATCGAAAACGGGGGAGAACTTGACTGGCGTCGAGTAATGGTTGTTCTGGGGGTGGTCGACCTCCACGATATACATGTAGCACTGGAACAGGCGACGATTTTCATTGGGATCATCGGTTCCGTAGATCCAAGGGTCGTTGCAGACCGTAATGCCCGGCGGCAGCTTCAATTTCTCGATCTCAGCCAACACTGCGGGGTGCTGCAGGCATAGCGACTCAATCTCGATCATCTCATCCACATCAACGGGTCCCTACCCAGATACAATCAGCCAATGTCTCACAACCCTCACTCGTCGACGAGTACCCACCTGGATGCTCTTCGGTAGCTCCTTGACATAGATCACAGACTTCGAGTCAACATTGAGCATCGCCTTGTAAAAGGATCCATTATCGAGGCGGTGGAACAACGTCTGCAGCACACGGGCTGGCTTGGGAGGGAGCGGCTTTCCCAAGCGCTCCGCTTCGATATATGGGATCACATGCTTCTTAGCAGGCTCCTGCACATCGATCTTCTTGTATCGCAGAGGAACTCCAGGGAAGGAGGCCTCCAAGATCTTGACAGCAAGCTGGATCTCTCCGGGAGTGAGAGGGTCGAAAGGGTGCAGCCCAGCGGCCGCTGTCTGGGCGGAAGCTTGGGAGACGGACATCTCGATCTCCGGTCTCAACGGCTTTGGTGAGACTCTGCAGAAAGATGAAGGCAAGGACGGATGGAGCTGACAGCAGAGAGGGAGGCGATGGGATTGCTTATATATTTACGACTCCCCGCCGTCTCCATCCGCAGCAGCTTGTGGGACTAATCCCAGACTATCGCGAGAGATCCGGAGAAGTTCTCGAGAAGCTCGGCGGTTGGGTCGGCGTGGACATGCCAATTTGGGTCAAAGTTGCGCCGCCCGTGGGTCTTGCGGCAAAAGATGGGCTATCGACCGTTATCAGTCGGTCGATAACGGTGGGATGTCCAGCGTTCTCGTCGATGTGGTCGATGGTGCAGGCTGTACACAGTACGCTGGTGATATTATCGAAAGAGTAGGTGTAGCCTGTTCGTATGAAATGCCATTGTTTAGCCAATCTCGCTTCTGGATGTTGAGGCAGCACAGTAGATTGACTGACAGCAGTATACTTGTGTAATCTGAGCAACATTGTCCTCCCAGGTCTTAGCTTGTACTGCGCTTACATCAGGTGATAAGATCCGAACTGGACACGATGCTGAGCTCAGAACTCGGTCTGTGTCTCCAATAAGAAGATCGCCCTCTATCGATCATCCCAATTGACCGCAAAACATATCCCATTCCAGCGTCCTCGTGTGCGCGGAGAACTCGTGGTGGGCGCGGCGTATCTCTTGCCGGATAAGGACTAGCGCATATCCGTCCCCGCGTCTTCTGGTTCTTTCAATCGAAATCCTCAAGACGATGGGGACTGCAGTGAACAATTCTCTCAGGCACCGTCACTGAAAAGCACGTGGAGGAGGATCATGTCCGTGATCCATCCCTCTGACTGTTATGGTCTAGTGGTTTGATTGAATTGACTGAATGACTGGTCTTTTCGCCTTATTCCAGATCAGGAAATCCCCGCGCCCGCCTATCAGAGCGCTCATTCAAGATAACTATCAGACTAAAACGGACACGATTTGAATAATGGAGTCCTCTTTTACGACTCCTGGAATCCAGTCAAGCTATTCAACGGGGAAATTGCCCGAGAAGGAGAAAGATGTGCAACCAGGGAAGAAGACGGCCACAAGGGGACGGAAAAGACAGAGCAGATCCGGTGAAAACTGGACACGATCTGGCTGCTTAACGTGCAAGAAGAGAAGAAAGAAGTGCGATGAAACACGACCTAGGTAAGCAGTGGTATATGTATGGAGCACGCTTAACGAGCGACTGACGCTGCAATTAGCTGTCTCAACTGTGCCAGATTAGGTCGCACTTGCGAGGGCTATGGCACCATCTGGACCGAGCCACTTAATCCATCAACTAATGTATTCCAGAGAACAACAAGCACTAAAAGACGCAGGCTTAGTTCTGCATCTTCAGAAGACCATGGACTAGTCCAGACTAGCTCTGGGGACAGAGGCTTGATCCTGAGTCCATACACACCCGGTCATGTTGATGATTATGCATTTCCACCAACTCCTGGTTCAGATGTTACAGGATCGGATGCAGGAACGGAAAATGCAACTCCCTATCCTGAGATTGACTTCATCCTCCCCAGTCTCTGCGGATCCCCAGGTCATATATCCAGTCCTGAAATGTATTACCTTCAATATCACACAGAGCGGGGATCCAAGCTGTTAACGAATCTGGAGATGGAGGAAAACCCATTACGAGCAATCATAATACCCAGGGCATTGTCCTCTCCATTGGTCATGGATGCACTGTGTGCTGTCTCAGCCGTTCACATGTCAAACTGGGCGCCCCATCGTGATGCCGGTGCCCAAACAGCTGCAATGCAATATTACGGCCGGGCCATCAATAGACTCAGGAAGGTCCTTAGTGACCCATATGCCATATCTTCCTGTACTGCCACTCCTGAGGAACTCATTGTAACCGTCGCCTGGTTGTGCAAATACGAGGTCGTTAGAGGCAGTGTCAAGCAATGGCGAGACCACCTCGATGCCTTGCAAAACCTAATCGCGTCATGCGGGGGCTTTTCTGGACTTGATCCGGAGTTGGCAGAGTTTATCAGCGGGCTGTAAGGACAATTCATCAGATCAGATTCATGGATATATCATTGACACTTTCTTAGGATAACCTACATGCACAACATGTCTAAAGTCACCAGCCGCAAGTATAACGCCGTCATGATACCTTACGGCGCACACTCTGGTGCCCGGAAGCTCGACACCTATCTAGGCTACACGGAAGACCTCGTCGCAATATGCGCACGCATTTCCAATCTCTCCTTCTTAAATAGTGATCCTAGGGCCTTGGTCCTGGAGATCAGCGCAATGTCAGTACATCCAGTCCTAGACCTTGAATAGAACTAAAATCATTCCAGAAGCAATGCTCTCGAATCCTGGACTCCGACCAGTCGAACATACATCATGCCCAAGGGCATCACGCCATCTATCCTCTCGCGGCTAGAACTGGTTGCTTTCAGCTTCCGCTACGCTGCATTCATCTACTTACACTCCGTCCTTGAACGAATAGCATCCCGACATCCTCACGCCCTTGCCGTTTCTGACATAACCAACCTCACCCCCATCGCAAAATTGGATGCCATTCAGCGCTGTCTAGCACTTATCGAATCAGCCCCCATGGATGACCACTGCGAGTACTCCGCTTTCGCATTCCCTGTATTCATTGCTGGATGTGAAAGCGAAGATGCAGCGCAGCAAGCCTTTGTCCTGCGGTCTCTCAACCAACTAGAACAGAATTTCGGCATCGGGAACGTAGGGCGGGCAAAGGAACTCCTAAGACGCGTTTGGGGTTGGGAGATCCACGAAGACAACCATGAAGGAGGGACGGAGACGGTGAAGAGAAACTGGCTAGATCTACTAGAGGATACTGGTTGGGAGTTGATCATGGCTTGAAATGCTAAAAGATGATTATTCCATACTCAGATATGAGTGAAAACTACTGTATAATGATGTTGTATATAGACAAGGGCCTCAAGACAAAGACATTAGTGATGACTATAGAGCTTATATATGTGCAAGGAACTTGGATTCTGGGAAGGCTGGCTGATTAAGTGATTAAGTCTGCTGGAGAGTCAAGATTGATGATGCTAAGGAGCTTGGGTGTTGCTGAACCAACCAAGAGGGTGGGAGAGATCCTGTAGGCTATCACCATCACCTTTGGTCAACATCACTTAGTGATAGGGTGAGTCTATAGCTATATAAATCATTATAAAAGTGTGCAAACATACAAGGGGCTTGAACTAGAGGTGGGGATAAGAGTAAGGTAATGTACCTGAAGCGGGGTGGACCCGAAGCCCCCAAGATTAAGTAGCTGATGGTTTACCATAGGCTACTGCGGCTGTGACACACTTCATTTGTAGATGATCGCGCTGCTAAGCCTTTGTGGCTGAGCCGTTTTCGATTTCAGCTACAGCGCAGTACCTGTACAGCCTCAAGGCTGTCTATCGTGGTTCGGTCCGCTATGTAAACCACGACGGGACATGTCTAAGATAAGTATCCACCCGTCGTCTTCGTTCCAGATTTTGGTACTTGAATTCTCACGAATTATCAGTCACTGTCGACGGCAAAATAAATTCATCCACCAACTTGTTTATATCAGACTACAGTTTCACGGCATCTTACATCTTGGCCTTTCCCCGCTACCATAGGATTTTGCATTTGCCGTGAGCAGTGTCACATCGTCATGCCCAACATTGGTAAACCAAGCCGAGGCTGTCAGCTGTGTCGCCAGCGCCGTGTCAAGGTACATCAGCTTTCGCTGAGCTCCACATACTTATTCACGAACTGCTAACGTCCATTGTTAGTGCGACCTTGAGCGACCAGCATGCCGGAGATGCATCAAGTATGGCGTCGCATGTCCAGGCTATCGCGACGAGCAGGAGCTTATTTTCCGCAATGTCAACCCCACCAATATCAAGAAGCGGAATACGAGACCCAAGCAGGTCACTGTTCGCAGATCGTCTAGTTGTGACACCTCGTACCCGTCGACTCTTCAGCCCAACGAAGCGCCTACAGTTGTAAGCACTGATACTGCTGGTTTGCCTGCTGCGAAGCCGGCGTCTCTGACGAGCACCATCCACGAGCACTGGAGTGTCCACTCAGTGCCTCTTGTCCTCAACATCTATCCAGCGCTTGAGCTTCTCGAAAAACTCTATCACAATGTTTCGTTTCAGAACAACTCACCGGACAGTCCTCTCATGTGGGTCACCCATCTCTTTTCGCTCACGTATATCGCCAATCTGCGTTACCCGACTTCAAGTCGTCGGGGTTCCGAGCTCGAGACCCAACGTGAGCTCGGTAATTATCTGACAAAGACACTCCGTACAGTTCGTCATGCTCTCCAAACTCACGAAGGCGTGTTGAGAGATGACGTTCTCATCAGTGTTTGGATGCTCATGAATTATGAGGTAAAGTAGTTCCTACTTGACCTATTGGGGACTTCACACTTAACAAAGTATTAGATGCTGATCGGTTCTCTACAACGCGAGCAACCTTGGAGTCCGTGGCATCTTCACTCCCGCGGCCTGTACAGTATTTTGAAAGCCAGAGGGACAGCTCCTCTATATACTATACGCGGACGATCTACGTTCTGGTTGGCCTACATCCCGGTGGTATGTCTTTATTCCCATATCTTCCATTGAAAAGATGTTGAACCGACGTCAGCAAATAAATGCCCTCGCTCTAAACTCTGAATGCCCACCCGAATCAGATGAATGGCTCGGCGTCATCAAAAACGTGATGGACACAGACAGAAGTTACATTTATCACGTTTCTATTTTTATCGCCAGGGTTTGTAGAGTCATTAACCAAATCATGAATATCCTTAATAGCCGCGACTTTTCGGCTGCGTCGCGGGGATATCACCGTTTAGTGGCAGAATTCTCGGCTGCTGAGAAGGACTACGATAATTTCATTCTAGCCAACCCCGTTCCTACTACGCTTACTCCTCCCATCCAAAACTTCCAGCTATCAGGTGTCATCAAAGGCCATCGCTTCGTACACCTTCTCCTTAACTTCCTGACACATGACCCCGCCCAACGAGTCCCTCTCAATCAACTTGAGACGCAACGAAACTATTCTGTGCGAAGAATACGAGATGCGGCACAGAGTATCCTCGATAATGTTCCTGTCTGGATCAAGACTTTAGCTCCTCGAAGGGGGGAACAGTCGCCGAAATTAGTTTCTGACGCTCTCAGGATCATATGGCCGCTGACAACAATATGTATCATCAAACCGACACTACCAGCGCAGAAGAGAGAAGCGGCGAAGATACTGGACTTTATCGGCGAGGAAATCGGTGTGCGACAGGCATTTGACAGAGCCCCTGCACCGAAGTATATCCCAGAAGAAGCAGAAAGATCGCTTATTCTTATGGAATTGGAGAGCAATGAAAAGGGAGAAATAATTTAACTTGAAGAGGTAGCAAACAAAGACCCAGCGACAGACAGAGAGACATCCACAATATGGGCTGCTTCCCAAGAAATTATAGCTGAAGTCTGGCAATCCTTGCGGAAGAGATAGATGTACCTAGACTGTACAATACTATCTAGCAAGAGTGGGATTGTCAACTGTTGTTCTTGGCAAGGTTTCACAGGGTCAAGGGTCTCCTACGTTCCATCAGGCAAGCCCAACGCAAGAGTGCTCTTGTCACAGACACCGATTCACACATCAGCCGCTATCTCACTATACTATTCGCGACAGAAGGGCAAAAGCAGCCATCGGGAGATAAAACCCTAACCCATATGCCGAACATGAGAGCCTGGCAATAAGAACCAGCGGTTATTGACACTTGTTATGCTGAGTAGATAAAATATATTCTGGCCATAGCTACTTTTCGCTAACCCTCGACGCAATAAGTACTTGAAATCTCACGACCCTAAATACAACCAGCCAACTCGTCATCGCCGCCGACTAAGAAAGTCTCTCACGAACGGCAATTAGCGCCCACAGGGCCCAGCTGCAAAGTGTCCCGCTGGTCGGTATAAGTGTATATGGGAGACTCATTCTCCGTGATAAGCCTCTGGACCAATGCGGAGTCAAAATAAGAGTGCACTTCGACAATTTGACCGGCAGTATTCCAACGCGTGACCCAGGCGAATCTGTTGTCATATTTAAGGCCTAAATGTCGCGACGCGGACTGTTAACCTTGATCAAGCACTATCAATGATCGCAAAAGGATAGCGGTAATTTACCATTCTTGCCAACGCCCAATCCATGCAATTCCTGCACGCTCCATTCACTACCGCCCCCAACCACGTGGACTAGTTCCATGGTCGCGGGCGGAGAGGGCCGCAATGTATTCTTCAACCTTCCTAGAGTATCCGCGATGAAGATAGTGCGATTGTGATACTGGCCAGCAAGTGGATGCGTGCCCATCATTGTCCAGTTGACATTTGGTGCGACGCGGGAGAAGAAGACGGTGTAATTGCCTTGGCTGAAGGCGTTGAAGAGTTTGGTTATCTCATTTTTGTCGGGGTATTTGCCGGTACTGGATGAAGGGTTCGCGGAACTAGACGCCGATGGTGAAGAGGCGAGAGTTGCGGAGACAGATGCGATGAGGAAAGCAAGAATAATATGGATAGGAAAGCGCATGATGGGCAGATAATTAATCCAGAGGCGAATGTTCGATTATAGATCAATAAAAAATGAAGAGATCGTTGGCTTCATTAACTTGGATACTCACCACTGTATATATAGACATCCAACAAAAGACCGTCATCCATATACAGCTAAAAGAGTGGTTGGGTTATTTCCCGTTCGGGAAGCCCTTTCGAGCACCGACTTTACCCCATTCGGCAACCCATTCGAGGTCGACGGGGCTAAATACGAGCAAACGTGGCTATGCGGGCACTAGTTAATAGTTGGTTGCCTTATTATAGCCATTATTGTATCATACTCGCCTACAGAATCTAGTTGGACCAGTAATATTATCGGCTACAGGGCTGATATATACAGTCAACAGAGCGGTCAAGTTATGTCCTGTTCGGAGGCCCTTTCGAGCGCCAACTTCACCTCATTCGGCAACTCATTCGAGATCGACGGTTCCTAGATCCCATCAAGTCCTATAATCGTGCCTGACAGCCTTCCGTGTTGAACTACTAAGTCAACTAATATATTACTAGCACCAGTCGATGACCTGTTCCAGGCGTTAACACGAAGAAGTATAAACTGAAAGTGGATTTAAAATTAATTTTTAGACATTTCTGGCCCCGTCTTGTTCGCTTGTTCCCGCCTGTGCGTGTTGTTGACGACTGGCGTACTTGTCCACTTTACATCTCAAGTGTAGTACTGGAAAATGGCATAAAAAAGCTCCAGTGCAATACTGATTCCTGTGTTCTCCGAATACGTCACAAATTCACCACATTTGCTCCAAAATAGGGGTTCCTCCCATCCATTTTCTCTTCCCACTCCAGTTCCTCCAACTGCTGCCTTCGGAAGCTTGGCTGTGGCTCGTTCTTACAGCTAAGCTCCACTGCCTATTCCTCGACAGAAATGGTCGCGCGGTAAAAGTGCAACGGACCGTTCTGGCAAGTACAACTGGATCGATGGTGCAGAATCACTTGAAAGATACAAACCAGGGGGCTATCATCTATCATGATAGGGGATATGTTGCACGAGCGATACCGCATTGTAGACAAGCTAGATTTTGGCGGTTATTTGACTGTTTAGCTTGCCCAAGACACTCACTTCGTTGCTATTAAAATTGGTATTGCAGACGCGCTTGCGTATAAGATCAAGATTCTTCGAATTCTTTTTGCACCATTGTCGTCAATGTGCTTAGACCTACGCCCTTAGACTGATGAAGGCGCTAAAAAAAACCCCCCAATGTTTTTAATGAGAATGCGCATCCAAAAGAGAATTGGGATATGTGATCTTCCATTGATAAAGCATTTAAGAAAGATGTGCAGATGTATCGACAGAAGCGTAAAGTAGGCGAGTTTGATAAGAAAGAATCGGCTGCCATTCTTGACTTGACGCGCCGAATGCTGGCATTTCGGTCGGAAGAACGACCAACAGCCGACGAGGTCCTTAAGTCGGGATGGATGCTCAAGTGGGTGTTGCCTGTTTAACATCCACCTCTGGAGAGCTCCAAGGAGACACGAATGAACCGGCAAGCCATGTATAGAGCTAAGGACGGCGTATTGGCGATGCCGTACCGAACGTGGTAAAACTAACTCGAAACAGCAATTACACGTCCTCGTTTTACAAGGACAATCAATAATGATACTGAACTTCAGAGCCGTGTTCTTTTTGGAGACACATGCTGCTATTGCAAGAATCTATCATGCATCAGGCGCGGCCGAAATCGTTGAGCAAATTCTTGAAGATCGCGAAGAGCTGCGTCAATTGGTAAACGACGGGAGCACAAATCTCGCAGAGATCTTGGCTGTCCTTGTCGCTGTTTGAAGCCCACATTGTAGTCTTGAACGATCCGGCCCTGCAGATAGCCATCGAGAAAGATCGGATTCCTAATCCATGGAAGATTTTCGCGATTGTTTTTGAGAAATTTCCTAGTAATAAAGTAGATAGATAATGTACGGTACACTTCCTGAAACATACATGTGTTTTAAACAAAATAGAGGCATATTCGCGTTTTTCAAAATTCGAGTGTCTCGTTCCATCGTTCCAGGATGCAACTGAAAAATGAAGCATAACAAAACATGATATATTTCCCGATTAGGAAATGACGCGCCCCTGCCGCCGTTGAAATAAGTTGTAATTTGTGTGCTCACACTAAGAAAGTGCCCAGCCAATAGGAAACGAGGAATCATAGGACTCTCTGCCTATGATTGTTGTCTAGCCGTGAGTAAATATTTCTAATCCACAGCAAACAGTCTCATTGGACGGTTCGTAAACTCGTAAAAGTGCAATATGACTAGTTCGAGGCGCCCAGTTCAGCTCGTTATTTTCAAGACGTATCTCCACAAACATACATTACGACCTACAGGTGGCCTAAATACTGTGGCTTGCCTGAACGTCGAAATAAGCACTGCCACCCGACGGTCTTCTACATATGGCTGACAATGCTATTTTATATTCCTTGTAGATGAAGTGATCTGCATCTAATCTAGAAGACCATTGGGGGTCTAACAGCACAAGTTGAGAATATAAATGGGCTCTGAGTATGAAGTAGAATCGCTGAGGATGTTGACCTACTGATCAAGCCTGACATTGTATTTATTTCATATTTGAACGAAGCCCATCAGCGTCATGGTCAAGCTTCGAAGTGCCATAATGCGTACTCTTTTACCTCTGACCAGCCTCTTACTCCCATCCGTGATCGCAGATTCAGCGGGTTCATATCTCTGGGATCCCCCGATCAACAACGAGGGCAATGCTTATGCCCGCGTCATCCAGCTTCAACACTCTGGCAACGCAAATGGCAAACTACTAGCTACTTGGGAGCATTGGTACACAGCCGGACCACACGAGAAACAAACCAACAACAGCGCAAGTAACTTCATCATTCGCAAAAGCAACGACCTGGGCGCTACGTGGACGACACTTGCAACCGCGCATGACCCGCAAACAGGACCTGGGCATCCAAGCTCCTACTTCTACCAGCCTTTCCTCTTTGAGTTCCCTCAGCAGCTGGGCAAATACCCTGAGGGGACTCTACTCCTCGTCGGTAATCTGTTCAATGGTACAAATACGGAATTTTTCTCCTGGCGGTCGACAGATCATGGACAGAAGTGGGATCCAGTGGGAGGATGGCAATATGGCGGTACTACAAACGCGAGTGGCATCTGGGAGCCATTTCTCTTCGTCGACAGCCAAGACAGACTCATTGCTGTCTTTTCAGACGAACGAGACGGCCTGAACCATAGCCAGATGCTGGTCCACGTTGTCTCTGAAGACGGTGGTGATACTTGGAGTAAAAACGTCACACGCGACGTTGTCTGCGCAGAACAGAAATGGCGACCGGGGATGGCGACCGTCGCCAAAATGGATAATGGAGAATACTTGATGAGTTACGAATGGTGTGACCATCCCTTCCATTCTGACCCATGTCCTGTCCATTTCAAAACATCCCAGGACGGCGTTACGTGGAACGCAAGCGATCCAGGAAAAGCCATCTCTTCGCCGGATGGTATCCAACCGTTTGCGAGTCCGTATACTGTGTGGGACTCCTCAGCAAAGCAACTCATCATGTCTAGTCGGACAGTTCGATATGTTTCAACCAGTACTGGTGGCCTTGCCCCCGAGTCGCAACGCGTCGTCTTCGTCAATACGGATCACGGAAATGGTGACTGGTCGTGGGCTCCGTCCCCTTGGAATGCATCCAACAGCTCGACTAATTGCTCATCTAACTATAGTCCCAACTTGCTGGTATTATCAGATGGGACCATTCGGTATACGACCGCGACGGCCTTGACTCCTGAAGGTCTCTGTTCCGAGCGAACAGGGGCAGCACCTATCGGGATCTTGCCCTATAGATCCAACTTTTCGACCAACGGTCAGGCAGGCTGGATCGATTTCGGAGGGAGCTGGTCCATTTATAATGGCCAATATGGTTTTGCATCAGTTACCGATCCAGCTGCGATCGCTGTGACTGGGTCGTCTGGATGGACTGATTATAATATCAGTGCAAATGTCATAATAACCAGTTCTTCTGGCGTGATTGGTCTGTCGACACGAGTATCTGCCTCATCGAGCGCCCCCAATGCGTTAACCAGGTACACGGCTGCCATTGATAGTAATAGTGGCAATCTTACTCTCTATCGAGTGGCTGATACCACGAGTGTCTTGCACTCGGTTGCTCATCCAGGAGGGATCCATACAAACAAACAGTACCATCTGTCGTTCAGTGTCAAGTCAACTAGCCTCCAGGCCTCACTAACCGAAGATCAAGAAGGGTCAAGCACCACGTTGACGAGTACTGACGACAGCTTGAAGCAGGGAATGGCAGGTTTGTTCGGAAGCTACGGCAGTGGAGGGTTCAAGAATGTCCAGATAGAGGACTTGAGCTGAATATACCAGCTGTATATATCTGGACAACATAGATCCCGTGCAGCACATCCTCTAGATAAGCATAGTATATATCGATATCTTCGTGCTCGCCTTACTTATTAAAACCAGTCATCTAGTAGAATATCATAAACGAGGATTAAGGAATGTCTTCGGGGCTCTATCTACTTCATGAGATCAATATTGGTCAATATACAATGACTACTATATATCAGTCATCAATATCATTACATTATCTCCTATAACCCTATTCTATACAGACCAAATTACACCACACGCAGCGCATCGAATCCCACTACTATTTACTGCGGAACATCCACCCCCGAAACCTCCTTACAGATCCCCAACAACTCCTCCTGCTTACTCACATTACCAGCTCCCGAATGCGGCGTCTCTTCACCTCTCGTCGTAAAGAACGCTCCGCTCTTCAGACGCGCCAGGTCCCCTTTCCCAACAGCCCAATCCGCCAGCGCCTTCGCGGGCTTGTCCGTTCCCCCCGGAGCCATCGACCCTCCCATCTTCGTCCGCACCCATCCAGGATGCATGCTGACGACCTGGATCGCATCGCCCCACCGTCGCGCAAACGCATTAGCCAGCATCGTATCGTGTAGTTTACTATCGCTGTATGAATGCGACTGCGTCACGTTGCGCAGGGTCTCGTCGCCGCCGTAGTGGCTGTCTGAGCTCATATAGAGCAGTCTCGATTTCGGCCGGTCCATGAGACAGGTGAGGATATACGGCGCGAGCGTGTTGACCGCGAAGACGGCCGAGATGTTATCCGCCGTGATTTCCCGGCTGGAGGTCGAGCCGTAGCCGATGCCTGCGTTGTGGATGATCGCGTCAAAGGGTCCGCGGGTGTTGGCGTCTGCGGCGAGTTTCTTGGTCTCGGATATCGAGCGCAGGTCTCCGACAAGTACGTCTTCGGCCTTGGGGATCGCGCTGCGCGTGGATGCGGCGCGGTCTGCGTTGCGGGCGTGCAGGACGACGGAGTGGCCTTGGTCGGCGAGAAGTTTGGCTGCCGCGAGGCCGATGCCGTCGCTGGAGCCGGTGATGAAGATGCGGGCCATTGTTCTATCCTATTCTTTTCTTGCTCTTTAATAATAGACAGGAGGATGAGTTGGGGTGTTCAACAATAGTTGATGGTGATGGTGGTGATGATCTGCGATAGGCAAGATTAACTATAACTAGTTCCTATGTCCAGGAAGAAGAAAGAGTCAAGTTAAACTGCAGGAAGAATGTCTGAAATACGGATGAAATAATATCTTCACGCATTAACTCATTGTTGGATGTTATTAATCGAAGTGTAGAACAGGATACGGGCAATTGCATCATTCCCCACCTATTCTGCACTAAACCCCGCATAACTTATATCACATCGACTTGTCTGCTTCTAGTAATTCCGTTTTGGAGTGGCTTCGGCTCGCAGTTTAACTACGTAGTATTTTCCAATCGCGATCGATATTTGTATTGAGAGATGTGCTGTGTAGAGTAAGTTGGTCAGGCTTAGAAGTCGAGGTTTTGATTGGTTATGGTGTGTATCCTATACATAGTTGCTTACGGTTAGTTGCTTACGACGTTCTAGAAGTACTAGGTAATCAGTGACGATGTCTCAATTGATAACTCTATCTATATCCAAGTTCAATATATACCAGTACACCTACAGAAGTAATTACAGAAACGAAAACAAGAAATCTAGATTACAACTTCGCCTTGGGCACCTCCTTCTTCGCCTGCTCCTTCAAGATCCGTCTCAGGATCTTGCCGCTAGGGCTCTTGGGAACCTGGTCAACGAACCGGATTCCACCGCGCAGGCGCTTGTGGTACGCAACCTTCTTGTCCAGCCAGGCGCTGATGCTCTCGGCTTCCTTCTCTGGGCTGGTACCTGACTGGAGGCTCTTCGGGCTCCGCACGATGTACGCGCGAGGAACCTCGCTGCCGTTGGCGTCACTCTGCACACCAATGACAGCGACGTCGTCGACTGCTTCGTTGTCCATGAGGATACCTTCCAGTTCAGCCGGGGCGACTTGGAAGCCGTTGTATTTAATGAGCTCCTTGACACGGTCGGTGATGTAGAAGTTGCCGTCTTTGTCCTGGAAACCGACATCGCCGGTGCGGAACCAGCCGTCAGGAGACAGGCAGCCCGCCGTGGCTTGCGGGTTGTTGTGGTATCCGAGGAAGACGTTAGGGCCGCGCATGTAGAGTTCACCCACTTCACCGACCTTGACTTCCTTGGGTTCAGAGTCGTCTTCGGGCGATGTCATGTACTTGGCTTCAATGTTGGGGAGGAGCTTTCCGACCGAGCCGATACTCTTGTCCCATTCATCCCAGGGCTGGGTGTGTGTCACGGGGCTGGTCTCGCTGAGACCGTAGCCCTGCTTGACACGAAGCTTCAGACGGCCCCAGACGACCTCGACAAGTTCACGGGTGAGAGGAGCGGCGCCGCAGTTCATCATGCGGATACTGGAGAGGTCGTACTTGTCTACGATGGGGTGCTTGCCCAGCAAGACCACAACTGGCGGTGCGACGTACGTAAATGTGATGCGGTGCTTCTGGACGTGAGAACACCATTTCTCCAGTTCGAACTTGGCCATGACCACCGCTTCGACGCCGGAATACATGGGCTGGTGCATGAGCATGTTCAAGCCTACGTACGTGGATCAGCACGCGTAGGAGAGTAATTGTGAACAGGGGATCTCCTTACCATAGATGTGATAGAAGGGAAGGAACGCGAGAATACGGTCACCAGAGCCATCGGCGCCGCCATTCCAGGTCAACTGGTTACCTTCGCCTACTTGGCCCTGGAGGATATTGGACACCAGGTTGCGGTGCGAGAGCATCACACCCTTGGGCACACCGGTCGTACCAGATGAGTAGACCAGGAATGCGAGATCCTTGGACGGGTTGACCTTCGTCCTGCGGAATCTGGTCGCACCAGAGAGGTTTCTGATGGAGGTGAAGTGCTTGAACTTGGCCTGCGGATCCCGCTGGTCACCCAGGAGAATGATGCGATCCTCCGGCAGTCCAGCCTTTTTGGCAGCCTCACGGGCCACTGGCAACATCGCGACCTGGGTAGCGAGCACCTTGGATCCAGAGTTCTTCAACTGATACGCCAGTTCGTCCGGGGTATAGGCCGGGTTGGCCGGCGAGACCACGCCGCCGGCCCATTGAGTGCCCCAGGTGACGGCAGGTGTGTCGATACAGTTGGGAGTGAATAGCGCAAGGGCATCTCCCTTTTTCCAGTTCCAAATTGCCTTCAACCCTTGTCCAAACGCCTGGGCAGCCTCTTTGGTCTGTTTTGCGGAGTAGGACCGGTCTGTGTCCGCATCCCGGAAGATTACTGCATTCTCGTTAGTATAGCGTTCTCAAATGGACCATGGTGCCAGGAATATCGTACCTTTGTCTTCTGGAAACGGTCTATCCTTCCTCTCGAAGAGAAAAGTCCAGAGATCGACATCAGGGATGTCAATCGGCGGGAAAGTGGACTGGGCAGGCATGGCGGCGCTTAATCGCTCGATCGCTCTCACCAGGACTCGTTCAGAAACCGGTGATTGATTCTCTCAGAAAGAACACAGAAACGATAATGAATTCAGACAAAGAAAAGGCAGACCCGGGTGACAGCATCGCCCTCTCTCCTGAGCTTGAACGGGGCCGTTGGAGCTTTTGAAACACTGGGGCAGCCTATCCAAGCTGGGGATGGCGGGCGAGAGCCTCGGTACTTGCACCAGTCGACTCGGTTACTTTATTCCCCAAAGAGTAGGATCGCTGGAGGGTCAGATCTAGCATCGATATCATTAGCGGAGACGCGGACGCCGGATCGAGGTATCCATCTCGTAGTTAGACTCACTAGTCCAACGTGGCCGCTGCCGAATGACAGGTCGACAGCGCAGCCGTCCTCGGTCCATATCCGGGGGACAGACGGCCATTGTCGGCGATGCTGAATGCTTCTCCTCGGTTGGAGTAGATGGCTAGTGGGCCGGATTAGGTGAACCTTGTAGACAGCCAGGATGGAACTGCGAATGAGAACCTGGAGGGAATACGGACCTCGTTGGTTGAGCTGGAGATTGCGGAGGGTCACGACTTCTCTTCAGTATCCCATCGTCGTTCTCTTCCTCTTCTTGCAAGAACACTCCATAACTAGGTACAGCGTTCAAGATACAGTACAACGACATGCATACTCTACCACACACATTCTTCAAAGATGTCTTGATCTGGATCACTCAAGTGAAATCTATACACTATCGATGACATTCCACTCTATTACCTCTCCCGTTTTACCAGCCCCTACCCCTCTTTTCATCTCCCCTCATCTGTCGTGTCCCTCGTTGCATCTTTTGTGTTCGTCCTTTTGATGTTCCCGCACCCTCGCTTAATCCGCCAATCAGGATCCGCACATCAGCCTACATCGAAGGCATATAAACCACTTTAAAGGTACAGCTATTGCCTTCGGGCATTTGGTCAATTTGAAACGATACAGAGAAGATTAGCATGGCCCCTGCACTAAGGATGACACGCTCAATCAAAGAGAAGCTACCAGTTTTTTTTTATTCGTTCCAGGCCAGATTTGGAGGTAGGAGTGCTTGTTGCATCTATGGGCGTACGGTGGTTCGGGTTCGAAACGCCGGGCGGAGAAATGTGTCTTTTTTTTTTTTTTTTTTTT
>JAPVCB010000026.1:2152038-2211449 GCA_029606185.1 Paecilomyces formosus
TCTAGTGATCTGGATTGGATCTGAATAGCTGTTGTTGCATTATTTATTTGGTTGGTGGTGGTGGTAATGTCGGCAGGTGAGAAATATATACCTCTTGGACCCTTATCTTTGCCTCCTCCACATCTACAACTACCAACATCGTTTCAGACTGGATGCTCACTGAATATTCGAAAGCTATTCAAACATAGTCATCTTATTTATTGCCGACATCTTATAAATCATATGGTATAAGCTAGTACTGCGCAACACCCACCTCCAATGCCTTAATCTGCAGCGCCAACAGCCGCGAGTAATACCTCGCCAGAGCCAGATTACCTCCCATGAACCAGAACCCGGGGTGTCCGCTTCGTCTCCAGATGGTTCGTACCTCGCCCTCCTCATCGAAACCCCAGACGTTCCCGACGCGATCCGCCACCTCATCCCCAAAAATCAGGCGCGTAGTCGATCTCATGTTCTGATATCCCGTCGCGAAGACAATCTCGTCGGCTTCCAACTGCGATCCGTCTGCGAACTCGAGACCCGTTGGGATGACCTTGGTGATCTCCTGGCCCTGTTTGACCTTGATCTTCCCATCCGCGATCAGCTGGCTTGCGCCCACGTCGATGTAGTAACCACCGCCGCGCTGGAGGTACTTGATCAAGAGCCCAGCATCCATGGGTCCCTTGTCGACCTTGAAGCCGGCCTTATCGAGCCCCTGGAGAATCTTGGCATCATTCTGGCGCATCATCTCCGTCACTTTGACTTGAATTGCCTTGAATAGCTCTTCGGGAATACTCCAGAGATACATGTCTGCCTCCTCAGCCGTGGGGCCGCATTCTTCGTACAGCCCCTTCAGGCTAATATCCGTGATCGCGCTGGACGTAGCGACATAAGTCGAACTGCGCTGCACCATAGTGACATCGTATCCCTTCTCGTAGTAGTCTTGAGCAATGTCGTGGCCGGAATTGCACGAGCCAACCACTACAGCCTTCTTGCCCTTCGACTCAGGGTTGGCACCGGGAAACTCTGAGCTGTGACAGAGTCGATCTCCCTTGAAGCTGTCGACCCCCTCAAAGGCTGGTACGTTCTTCTTGCCCGAGTGGCCGGTTGCCTGGATGACGTGACGGGGGTGGAATGTACGACTCTCGACGCTACCATCGTCTTTCCTCCGCTCAACGGTGACAGTCCATTGTTTCTTGCCCTCGTCCCACGAAGAAGACTTGACCGTCGTCTTTACCCAGACATTCAGCTCCATGAGCGTGACGTACGATTCGAAGAAATCCGCCAGTTTGTCCTTTGGTGTAAAGATTGGCCACGATGGCGGGAACGGGATATAAGGCATATGATCGAACCAGACAGGGTCATGAAGCACGAGCTGGTGATATCTGCGGCGCCAGTTGTCTCCCACTCTGTCCTCCTGGTCGATAACTAATGTATCAACTCCGAGCATCTTCAACCGCGCAGCGGCAGTAAGACCGCCCTGGCCTGCGCCGACGATGAGCGCTGCCGGCTCCTTGTCGACGAAATTACTCTCTGCAGTCCGGCGATCGCGCCAGTTGGTCCGTCCGAGATGTTCACCATGATGCGCCCCAACGGGTCTGCGCTGGTTGATAGCCTCTTCGTGACCCTTCAACTCGAGGAGAGTCGTGAAAGCCGTGAAGATCTTCCACCCGTTGACGTCCGCTAGCCTTACTATACCCTTCCCCCGTCCAACATCGGTTTCGACCGTGATGTAGAACTCGATACCCTTTGCATCGCCGACGACATCAATAGGTCCATAGTGCGGCACCCGTTCAGTGGGCGCGTTCGCAGTTGATGACCTGTCGATGCGCACTGTGGCAGGCGAATGTCCTTCTGTCACGAATCGAGCGACGTTGTCCCGTCCCTTGAGCGTGCGGAAGTCCCACGACAGACAAAGATGGTCGCGCCAGTAGCCGTCCTCGACGAATAGCTGAGAGAGCGCCCGGGCGTCTTTGCTCGCGAGAGCACTGTTTAACTTGTCGACAATCTCGGTCGCGATTCTATCAGGGTCATCGGGGACGATCGTGCTCGGGGGTGGGTATTTCCCGAGGGGGATGTTGATCGAGCCTGGTTCCGGTCGTTCTTGCGACAAGACTGCGACTTGGGCGGTGGCCATCGTGTTCAGTCTAGAAAAAGGACAAGAGAAATTATTCGAAAAGACCCAGCCTTATGCCCCTTTGAAGTTCAGAAAAAGTATAGACTCAAGGCTCGAAACAGCGATGGCTGTCGTAAAGGTGTTGTCTCTCTGTTTTGTACCTAGCCATCGACGACAGAACCCAAGCCCGTTTAAATATGCTAGGATCTGTATCTGGACCACGGAGGCCAAGATGTTATTGCGCAGCTACATCACAAACCCCGCATTAGAGGATAAGCTTGAAGTGGTGTAAGTTGCGGGGAGGAAGAGGAGAGAACTGGGGAACCCCCCTGATAGAAGTAACGATCCGTTGGCTTCGGTTGATCTGCAACTGGTCATCCTACGTCGTTTCTGATCATCGTCCTAACTGCCCGCATCGTGTGCGATGCAGTATATGGGAATCTCTCTCACTGATTCAATAATATTCGGTTAAATTCGACCTTAGTTGAGTATTCTCAGCCCCACGTAGATTTGGAGAGGACATGTTTATGCGCTTGCTTTGTAGAGTAAAAAGAATCAAGCAGCATAGGATCTTTCATTACCTCTTACGAAGATTCGCAATTTCAGTAACCGTCGGTTATTGGAATTGCGATGCATTCCTCATCGATACCAGTACTGTATCTAGCCATTACCCAGCAGAAATCTACACCAAGCACAGCTATATTATGCACCATTTACCAAACAAGCCTGTCCTCAATCTATATCCACTCCCCAAAAATGGACGTAAGCAAAACAGAAGAACTATATAGATTTGCTATAATCATATTTTTAGTAAGATCCGAGAAATCATGTCCGGCCCCTGCAGAAAGGCAAAGGCGACCTTGCGGTTCCTGAGCCGGTAAACTAGCCGAAGCCGGTTCCGCATCGGCTGTCCTAGGCAGAATACCTATATAAGCTATACAATCTCTCGGATCCGCAAGTCGCATTGCCCGAACCCGTTCAAATGGCTTCGGTAGACGTTTCAATCTCTTTTCTTCTAATGTTCCATGATATGCTATTCGTTGCCCTACGCCTTGTGGCAGTTGACCCGACGCGTTTATGACACCCTCCTCGGTGATGTGATTGGACCTCTGAGCAGGTATAGAGGCAAATGTATCAATCGTAATACTTGCTGAAACTGAGTAACAGAATGAAAAAGACTCGTGCTCTTTCGAATTATATATCCCGAATGCACGCAGAATGAGAACATTTGGGGATAGAACTATATCTTGTTCTCTCGACCAATAACAGGTTGAATAGACTGATCAGACGTGCCACCTCATATAGCACAATCTGAAAACGGACTAGTATCCAAATCCGGCATGGTGTAGTGGTTAACATCGCTGTCTCTCACACAGCAGCCCGGGGTTCGATTCCCCGTACCGGAAAGATCGTTTTCTTTTTGTCTTTTTGCTTTATCCCTTAGATCTTTTTTTGTCTCTAGTGTGGCACTATATGGTGGGATAATGGTTTCTCTAGAAACTTGTCCGGGAACCAGTGAGCTCCATACTCAGTTCACAATCCTTTATTTGAAACCATATACTTTTACGCACGTGGATCTATGAATGCTTAATCTGAGAGAGATTCTACATTAGATCAACTATAAGGAACGTAGTACAAATTGCAGATCCTAATAATTCATCAACGTAGATTTTGATATTCTTTCGTCATGCACTTTTGTCCTTCAAGGAGTGTCCACTGATATCGCTTTACCGTACGCTTTCCCAGAAACTTAACAATGCATTATATTCTCCACATCCATGCCCTTTAGACAGGGCACTTGTTCTGGATCGGGACCTCAGCACACAGCTCAGCGCTGGCCCCGAAGGGATTGTCGCAAAGAGTATCGCAGGACGTGCTTTCTGGAGTGAAGACCAAGAACTCGTAGTTGGGAACATTGAGACGGAACTGTTTGGAGACGTCATTGTTGTTTGGCGAGGCCTTGTAGCCAGCACGGCAGGCACAGTGGAAGCGCGAGCCGGTATTGATGCAGGATGTGGTGATATCGCAGCTGTTCTGGCCGGAGAGCGGATTGCAGGTGCCGCAGAATGGCTGGTTAGGAGTGCCAGGGGCTGCAACGGCGGCAGAGACGAGGAGGAAGAGAGAAGCAAGCGTACCGAGGGGTGCCATTGTGGGGTGGTAGTTTTTAATTTATTTGATATATCAAAGTCAAAGCTTGTGTTTGATTTGATTGATTGCTTGCTCGGCGGTATTGTGCGATGATCTGGAAAAGCACGCAATAACAGGGACTGTCAGGGGAGTTTATATAGCATTTGGAAGCTGTAGACATCTGCGGTACTCGATCGATATCGTCCAACGAGGGCACCGAGCTGAGACACGGATATGAGGCCTCCCAAGGTGATCCAGCTGAGCTGGCAGGACCTGATTTGAAGAAAGTCATGATGACAGTCTAGGCGAAGCCCAGCTAAGTTGACCGTCAGTTGAATCCGTTCAAAAATCCATCGAGTGCTGCTATTATTGTCACTTGTTCGACCAATGGATGATGTTGGCAGATAGCCATTCCAAAGCCGGTCGGTCCGGAACAGACTTGGCATCAGCAGATATATGGTCCTGTTTGTGAATACGATGTCGTGACTTCAACAGTTGCATAGCCGACATCTGATTATAGAACGAGTCAGTGTTAGCAAATGAAACCAAGAGAAGCTTCAGTAGGAATAACGTTGAATGCGGGGAGGCATCTGGATCATGTGAGCACGATGCATTATGACTGAGACATCACCAAGATGGGATACGAGAGAGCTGACAGTTCTCAACTAGACAATTACTAGTAGATCCAGCAGTGCTTCTTTCTGGTCCCAACTCAGACTGCGACCTGATTTCATGTAAAAGGTCCATATCTGGCCTGGACCCGAGGATGTCGGTGGCTGGTACGGATTACGAGAATAGAACACCGTGAGAGTCATCGTAGCAAGGATGGCTTTATAGGTCGACGGAAGAGGCGTGGTTGGCCGGGAACCATTGGATTGGCTGGTAGCGTCCAAGGATCGCATGAAAATCTATCTTTAGAACGATCTTACCCCGCGAATTCTATCTGCACAAACGATGGAATCCAATCTGATGGAAGAATATGGTAGGTAACTCAGCGGATTTCCCTGGTTCGCAAGTATGTTCTTTGCTGTATGTTGCAAAACAAGATATCGCCAAGAAAAACTGTAGTGGCGATGAATGATCAGACGTATTTCCGGATTGACGTGTTTCCAGATTGGTTAAATGAAGCCTGGAAGCTCATGTCTCGACGCTAACATTATTCGGGTCTTACACGGTCTGGACTGGCGCTGATGAGATTGATTCAGAAGACTGCAGATACGGCTCTGCGCGACATTCCTAGGATGGAGAGTCGCGATTAAGTCGTTGACATAATGAGGTAACCTAGGCATATAGCAATACCAGCTGCCACTTATAAGAAGGAAGGCCCGCCAATAAATATCTGTGGCTTGGTGTAGGGTATAGTCGAGATTAGTCGAGATCGAAGTGCTCATTAAAGAACAGCTTCACAGCCTCATGGACGGTGCGCGTCACTACTCGGCATGCCGAGACGGTCGCAGAAATCACTATTGATACATGGCTGAAATCAGCCAGAGACGATATCATGGGTCTTCAGAGGAACTTAACATAATGAACCAGGTGAAGATAGAGTACAGACGAACAGCCTTAGCGCAGCAAATGACGTCAGGCAGGTTTATCTCTTGACGCGGCACGAATAATGGCGATAAGTTTCTTTCAGGCACGGCTCTTGGTACCTGGCGCGGCATTTGCAGATCACTAACTAACTGATTCAGTGGAGCTGGCGTTCAAGAGAAACCCGACAAGATACGCTTAATTCAACCAACCCAATCATGGCCGATCGATCGACCTGGCTATGCCGGTAAGAACTCGCAGATAATACGGAACTCGGAGAAGGAGAATGGGTTACACCTGGGCATGTTGGAGGGTCGCAGATATCATTAGCGTTGTAGTTGTAACCTTGGCTCTGTGGATTCTGATTCCTTGATGATAGGGCTTGAAGATCGCCATCGAGGCTTGAGCTACGTCGTAGGCGCAAAGATAGCCAGGGGCCTGGGCGAGTCTTCATGGTGTGTGGGTCGATTGCTAAAGAATAAAAAATTTAGAGCTGATGGCAACGGGATTCCCCCGTGCGATGGTAGCGTTCTCTACTACCAACATGAGTTCTTCCGTGGTTCACATGGAAAAAAGAACTGTTTTGTGGAGCTTTTGCTGGTTTTATCAGGTACATCGACAGGGGAAGAAAAGGCACTGGCTCCTCATCTACGTTTGAAAGCGTGTTCGGGATACAGAGATAGAATGCAACAGTCCATCACTCAAGCATAGCTTGAGCCATACCGAACTGTCGTGGCACCGATCTTCCTCGAACAGCAAATCAACATAGACCGATACGAGATGAGCGTTGTAACTCTGCTAGGGTCCTGATGACGCAGGCCCCAAATGTGCGATATCAATATCAGATCGCACGATGAGCTAAATCCTTTAAGCGTGGCTAAAGTTGATTTAAGCAGGTTTATCACCCGCCTGGTGGATGCCAGCTGAACGGGTACCTCTTGGAACTACAGATGGGCCCGAGATTCCGCGTTTCGACAGCTAATAAGATCGAGCGTCCAATTCGCATGGCCGCCACTAAGTTCACGATCGACGCTTGCTTTATCAGTAACCCAGCCATATGGACCCAGCCCAAATTGAGGATGTTACCTTGTGAGTGCAGCAGCTCGAAGTATAAGACCGAGCCCGGGCGCCTTCTCGTGATCGCGTAGGAAATATAACACGAGCATTGGTTCGCTGAATTACGCCGCCAGAAACAATGCATGCCACAGCCGCGCTCTTCGTAGCGGTCTTCTACGCTGCTCTGGTCCATGCTTGGTTGCCGAACAGTCAGGATCTGGCAGCCTTCAATGCGACCGCGCGATATGCAGAACTTGGGCAGCAAAAAGCACCGAAGAAGTCCGGCACCAACAACAGGATTCGAGGGGTTAATTTCGGAGGATGGCTCATCTCAGAGCCCTGGATGATGTCTAGTGAATGGGAGAACACTCTCAAATGCGGCAATGCGAAGTCCGAGTTCGACTGCATGTCGCAGGCCAAGAATACGTCTGAACAGAACGATCGCTTCGAAGATCATTGGAAGAACTGGATTAACCCAGACACCGTACAGTCTGTGTACGACGTTGGGCTCAACTCGATCCGGATCCCCCTCGGTATGCGGCCTCTCTGAACGACGTGAGATATCCCTCTGACGCAGAATACAGGGTACTGGAGTTACAAAGATATCGTCCTTCCGAGTGAGCACTTCCCCGATGGTGATCGTATGCTGCCGTACCTGGACGCTGTTGTCCAGAAAGCTGCCGATCTCGGGATCTTCGTCATTCTCGATCTTCACGGGGCACCCGGTGCGCAGCAAGACGATGCATTCACAGGCCAGGTAAGTGGAGGAAGCCGACCTTGGAATGCTCGCCAAGCCCTCATCCACGGATCGCTGACCGAGCTGCTGGACCATATAGCTACCCACGGTTCCTGGCTTCTACGATGCGGCGAATTATGGGCGCACGGCGCTGTGGTTGACCTGGATGACGAAAAGGATCCACTCAAACCCGGCGTACAAGACCGTCGGTATTCTTGAAGTTCTGAACGAACCGGTCAGCAAGAACGAAGGCAGTGCGTATCCCGCCCGGGGAGAGGATACTTTGACCTCGGTCTTTTACCCGCAGGCCTTAACGGCCATTCGGGCTGCTGAGAAGCTCCTCGGGGTGTCCGACGACGACGCTCTTCACGTCCAATACATGGACAAACTCTGGGGTGCCGGCGATCCTGACTCGCATTTGGACAAGGACAAATCAATTGCATATGATGACCACAACTACGTGCTCAGCGTCCTTACCGGAGGAAACCAGACCACCTATATGTGGTACAGCTGCCAGACCGACGACAGAACAACGGATAAAGAGAAGCCGAAGGTCGTGCAAGAATGGTCGCTGCAGGTTGGCAATAACATCCAGAACGATCCCGACTTCGCAGTCAACGACCAGAATAAGGGATTCTATAGTGACTGGTTTGCTGCGCAGCAGCAATTGTACGAGCAGACAAATGGTTGGATCTTCTGGACGTGGAAAAGCGACCTTGACTACCGATGGACCTATTCAGCTGCCACTGCTGCGGGTGTGATTCCCGCCAACGCTTCAGGGCTGGACTGGTCAGCAAATGTCGACGTGTGTAAAAAATGGTTCCCTCACGCGAAGAAGAAGAGCGTCGCTGCTGCAAGCGCTCCTCAAGGCCTTCTTACGCTATTGGGACTGCTGTTTCTTCACTTCATCATCACATGAGCGGACATTCCTGTCTGCTGAAATACGATATGATGTTACAGCGGCATGAGCTCTTGTCACAGCCTGGGAGAGTCATACGATGGATACGACTGACAACTGCAACAGAGCGGATTGTAGCTGATCCGGTTGTACCGTGGTGTGTGGCAGTGTTGGCGCATCCTGCAACAGTGCTCTGCCATAGCACTCGCTATCTGGAAGGGTGACATCGCGCCTTGGGCATACAGCATGATATGATGCCATACATTCATCCAGAGGAAAGACCAACATAATTGGGCTTACTCCACATGAAGAAAAGCAATAAAAGGGACCGTTGGATTTCCAGCTTCTGCCATGGCGGATAGAACCTACTGCTGCTATTGCACCATCGGGGACCCTTCCATTGACGGCTGATTTTGAAAGGCTGTTCTAAATGCAGCTTCATGAAGCTGACACAATGGGATATTGCAATGTCACAGAGATAGCATCTCTATGAGAGGCACGCCGTCTCATAGTGTCCGATAGGTTTATTTGGAAAATATCTCCGATATTTCCCCCCTAGATAGAGGCCATGTATGACTGAGATATGCCACGACGAATGAATTGAAATACTTCGACACTGCACTTTCATGATGAACTTGTAACCTGAGAGTATATATTCGTGTAACTTGAGCATTGGCTGCCACAATCAACGGGATGAATGAATGAAAGATCGGAACTCATCCGGCTCCGCATCCCGGAACCCGACCACGTGACACACCTTATCTGATCCGGATTATCAATCCTTCCCCAGACAGTTTCTCTTGCTTGTTCAGGCCTCAGTATATCCACGCCAGCAATACACCACCCTGACCTTCTTTTCCTCTCCTCTCCTCTCCTCTCCTCATTTCCAGAATGTTTTCCCTTCGACCAATTGCCCGTGCCGCCTCGTCGCGCACGCCTCTCACCCGCGCCTTCGGGCCCCAGACTCGCTCTTACCACGAGAAAGATATGTATACCGCAGCTTGCGCTATTCTATGAAGTCGCGATCCTTCTTGATGATCTTAAGGCTAACCTCCCCAAACTGCTCGACCACTACTCGAATCCCCGAAACAGCGGCTCTCTGGACCGCAAGTCCAACTCCGTCGGATCCGGCCTCGTCGGCGCGCCCGCGTGCGGCGATGTGATCAGACTCGATATCCAGGTCGACGAAGCGACGGGGAAGATTGTGGATACAAAATTCAAGACTTTCGGATGCGGTTCCGCGATTGCGAGCTCGAGCTATCTGACGACGTTGATTAAGGGGAAGACTTGTGAGTGGATTCTTTTCTTTTCTTTTCCCTTTACGTTCGGGAATGCCGGGAGACAGACAGAGAGAGAAGAGAGCCAAAAAAACAGAGTTAGGGAGGAAGGAGAGAGAATTGCGAGAGATGTATCTTGTCGTGTGATGAACTTTCCATGCTAATATTGTTTCCCTGGTGACTAGTGGAGGACGCCGCGAAGATCAAGAACACCGATATTGCACATGAATTGTGCTTGCCGCCCGTGAAGCGTGAGTGGCTGTTCCTTTCTTTATTTCTACTGGTTGTATGGAATGATATACTGATCGGGGATTAAACCAGTGCACTGCTCCCTCCTCGCGGAAGACGCCATCAAGGCTGCCATTTCGAATTACCAATCCAAGAGGGCGAGCATTGGTGCCGCGGCTACGAATCTGGCTGGTACTGCCAAGGCTTTCGCCAAGGAGGCTTGAAGTACTCTAACCTGAAATAATAGAGGACTAGGGGACTGAAAGAGGAAAAGGAAAAAGGCGGGTGTGGCTGTGGGCGTGAGGGTGGCTCAGAGGATGTTAGATAAACGGGCCCCCTTCCTGAGAGGCGTTTTGTGTTAGTTGTGTGTTAATACACGAGATATGATGTGTCATTGGGTGCCCGGGCGATGCGTGATGTACTGGCGAGAGCGTCAAGCTATATACCGGTGCTGCTTGGGCAGCCATGTTTGAGCCGTAGAGCATAGAGCAAGATATCCAAATTTCCTCCCTACTCAAAACTGATGCCATGACATGATCGATGTACGAAAATACGACAAAGGAACTGGAGCAAGTGGTAGATCTAACCAATATGGCAAAAGCCAAAAAGATAATTTTGGAAATATAATAGAGCTTAAAATAATCTCCTTGTCAAGACACGAACGCCATATCACACCCTGTCCCACTCTACCTGCCATGACGATATCACATGAGATCACATTAAACGAAGATCAAGGCCGTAATCGGAGGAAGAAACAGATATTAAAGAGACGCAAAGAAATAGAATAGGACATTGCACTTTTCCATCTAGACCAAGGCTTACATGTCCATGCCGTCATTTTCGACGAACATAAGACGAGTTCCGTTACCCGTGATTTGCCAGACCTGGAAATAGAAATGTCAATATAGTGGAGGAATGAATAGGATACAAGGCAACTTACGTCCATGCTAGCGTACTCGTCGACAGTCTGCACGAGCTGATCCTCAGTGAAACCCTTCGCGAGGACACGCTCACGGATTCTTTTCATGTTGAGTTCTCCCTCTTCACCGTCACCAACGGCAGCAGCTCCGCTGTCCCTCATGGCACGGATCAGGTTATAGATCTTGGTGGTAGGGCTCTGGTCCTGGCCACTCTGGCCGTCGTTGCGCAGGGATGCCTTGCTAACCTCAATCAAGCGCAAAGCCTCATCAACATCCTCCTCAACAACTTGTTCGCTGAATCGGAGCCGAGCCAGGGCTTGGGACAATCGAATAACTCCCAGAAGAGTACGAGGAGTGGTGTGAGAGAACTGCCTCTTGGTGCCGTCCTCCTTCTTCTGCTGGTTGCGCATCCGTACATAGGCACCGACCATGTAGTCGGACACTGACTGAGGGACAACAGGGCGGTACGTCCGCGCCTTGGCGATATATTGGCGGACTTCCGAAGCACTGAACACGATGGAGTTCTCACCGGTGTCTGGGTGTTTGTTATGCATATGGACGTAGGTGACGTGGTTCGCCAGTTCCTCATCTCCATCAGGAGAAGGAGTATCAAGAAGAAGGAAAAGGATATCGAAACGCGATAGAAGGGCTGCGGGAAGGTTGATGTTTTCCACCGGAGAGACACGTGGGTTGTAGCGTCCATACAGAGGGTTAGCGGCGGCGAGGATAGATGTACGCGCGTTGAGAGTGGTGGAGATTCCTGCTTTGGAAATTGAAATGGTTTGTTGTTCCATCACTTCGTGAATAGCGGTTCGATCGGCATCATCCATCTTATCGAACTCATCGATACAGCAGATACCATTGTCTGCTAGCACAAGAGCACCTCCTTCAAGGACCATTTCATCCGTGACTGGATCTCTCATGACGGCCGCAGTAAGACCAACACCACTGCTTCCACGACCTGTTGTGTAAACGCCTCTGGGGGCAACCTTGGTGATGTACTTGAGCAACTGCGATTTGGCAACACCAGGATCACCCATCAGGCAGATGTTGATATCTCCACGAATATGCATACCGTCGCCCATTTCTTTGGTTACACCTCCGATAAGAAGCAGCAGCAGTGCTTTCTTGACGTCGAGATGGCCGTAGATCTCAGGTGCAATCGAGCGAGCGAGGATGTCGTACATGTTTCCAGAGTTCTTGTACTGCTCAATCCGCTTCAGGGTGCGGTGATCCATAATGAGATCATTGTACGCCTTTTTGTGCTGGGTGATATGTTGCGCCTCCAGATAGGTGTCTGTCAGCAGACCGGCACGGATTGCCCGGAAACCGGTATAGGGAACAGGCAAGAAGATGCCCGCAATATCAACGATATCACCGGGGTTGACCTGGCGTGTCAAAGCTCCATGACAATGCACTGTCATGGTGCGTGGAATGTGGCCTACTGGCACCTGGTCGGCCATCTCTTGGATCTTGACTTCCTGGAAAGGGATGAACTTGGACGCGCGGGTGGACAAGAACAGTTGGCCCTTGGAGTTGTTCCTCTTGCACTCTTCTGACGGGCACTCCGTCATGGGAATGAACTGCTTCGTCGTGATGGGCTGGAAGACCTCGCATCCACAGCGGTCGCACGTGTAGGCGTTGATCTCGACCGCCGGCTTGACGTCCGAAACTCGCGTGGTGATACCCCTGACGGTGATCAGACTACCGAGATGTTCACCTCTGACGTTTCGCACGGCCAGCGCCTTCGAGCTGCGATCACTGCTGGAGCCAGACGGAGTAAGGGGCTTGAAGTTGAGGGTGTATCGGCGGGTCAATTCCGGGGGGAACATCGAAGGTGCTGACATCGCAGCATCCATATCGGCCTCCATCGCCATAGCCATCGTTTCATTGCGCTTCTCTCGCTGGGACATGATGACATCCAGAACATCATCTTTGAAACTGTCAAATGTTAGCAAGGACGCCGGATCTATGTGTGGTACTCTATTTGACTAACGTCATTTCCTTCGTTTCTTTCGGCATAATCTCGTCCACAGCTTGAGAGAGGATGTCGACATAGTGCCTCGTGTTGCGTTGGACAGACTCGACAAGCTTCAAATTTGCATCCTCGGGAAGAGATTTTTCGAACTGTAAACCGCAAAGTCAGACAGGTCCTCTATCGCATCCGTAGGCTTACTGACCGTTTCCAGATCGTCCAACTCGATCAGGATGTGATTCCGCTCGCGGTCTGCGACTTCCTGCAGTACCTGCATATATTTCTGTTTCGGCTCTCGTCGTCTTCTCTCTGTCCTTCCGCCCGCTCCATCCTGTTCCACATCGTCCATGAAGTCATATTCATCGCTAGTATCGCCATCGATGTGCAGGTCCTGGATTGCTTCCGTCGCGGCAGACTCTGAGGCGGATTCGAAGGTTTTGAAATGCTTCAGGAAGTCCTTGAAAGCGTCCAGCTGGGCCGGATAATCGACCGGCGCTGGGTATTGTAACAAAGACATGATGCGTCGACAGATCTCAGCGCACACTAACTGATTGTGAACGGGGCAATGGTGATGAGAAACTGGATCCCCTCCGGCGTCGCGAAATAGTGTGGGAGACCAGCGGCGGGCGCAGAAATCGGAGGTTGGAGATGCCAGAAACTCACGACGAAGCTCGGGCGCTCTCGACGCGACGCGAGACGCGCTCAGCTCGATCGAACGCGTCGGACATTCCTTAAGTGGCGCTAGACTGGATACCGATTGGTGTAAGGCATAAACACAGACACCCCAGGCATGAATTCAGGCACGCGACCGGAGCGGATCAACTCTCGGCCCGTCGGCTTGCCTCGTGACTCTCCGCGGAACTTCGACCGGGAAGGCACGATGCGGAGTCGGTTCGGAGTAAGTAAGAGGAAGGAAGTACTCCAGAGAAGCTCAGACCTGGCGTCGTTTCCCCGCGGATCTGGCTTCATCCTGCGTCCAGCTGCCATCCTATGTGTTACAACACTTGCAATGGCTCCCAGGAAACCTACCACCACTGCTGAGGTGGCCCTGGTGCCACTGAAGAGCTGTCTGGTCAACTTGCCCTCGTCGCTGGTGTCGATGCTGGTCAATGCCAATGCGGTAAGCTTGGATTCGGCTCTTGAAACCTGTCGCACAAGCTAATTTCCCTCCAGGCTGCGCAGAATGTCATAGTTGAGCTTCAGTATCGCTCGTCCATTAGCTCTTCCGGCTCTCCGTCGAACACGGGCCCTGTGCAACGGTCCTCGTACTTAGGATGGACTGGAATGCCCAGTAAGCGGAGGCTTGCCCCGGTCATCGGCAAGGACGGTCTGCGCGGAGATTCAAGCAGAGAACATGAAGTCGCGACGGTCGAAATCGACTCGACGTTTGGAAAGATCCTTGGGTTAGCAGAGGGGCAAAAGGTATCTACACTGCGCGCTTGCACTTTTTCTTGGTACTAACAGTGCTAGGTCGGCCTGTTTATTCACCTCGACCCTCCTGTGGCACATACGATCAATATTGAACCGTTGACCCCAACGGACTGGGAAAGTATGGATATCTATTTCTCTTCTGTTAATGGCCTCTGCTCACAAATGTCACAGTCATCGAGCTCCATGCGACTTTTCTAGAACTGAACCTGCAGTCGCAGATCCGCGCCTTGCCAAATCCTGCCTATAACAGCGCTGCTTCAGGACAAGGGGAGCACTTGCATCCCCTGACACTGCACCTGTCTCCAACCTCCACTGCCAATATCATTATAACCTCATTAACGCCCCCCGTACCGACAACCTCAGCGTTTGCGAAGGTTGCGCCGGATGCAGAGGTTATTGTGGCCCCAAAGGTTCGTGCGAAGTCGACGAAAGGATCACGTGGGGACAGCAGAAGTGTCGCAGGGAGCAGCCGGAGGAGTACTGGTGGGAGGAGCACAAGCAGCACGGTACGGCCTAAGAGCAACCGTGCAGATTCCATGACCAGAGGAGCTGTGTATCTGAGAGGTGTCGATCGCCAGTTTGCCGAAGAGTGGTTCGATGAAGATTCTGCGGAACACACTAACGATGGATTCCGTGTCTGGATTGATCGGGATGTCCTGGCCACAAATGAACTTCGGGGCACGAGCTGGGTCTCCGTGCTAGTTGTTCAACCGGCTGGTTTGCAGGCACCCGTGGATCCTCAGCAACAACTGCAACAGAAAGAACAGGAATCAACCGAAGCTGGTCGTCCTACAATGAAGGTGATTGCCAAAGTGATTCCCTGGGAAGATGCTCCGGATAGCAGGCACGTCGCTGTCTCCTCTACTCTATGCTCTGCGTTGGGCAGTGAAAAGATGATGGGAGGCATCGTACGAGTTGAGGCTGCCCCCCCTCAGCTGCAGCGGTCCACAGTCAAGTCTCTGAAGATATATCCATTTGTATCGGATGGTTCTAAGAGAAAGGAGGGTCTGAAATTCGGAGGTGACACCGCGGCTTCTAGAGAGGCGTTGGCAGAACGTATCAAGGTCACTTACGGCAGCCCAGGCTCGGATATCGGACTATTATCGGGGCCTCTCACGGACGGTATGATAATTCCGAAGGTGGACAACCAGATTGCTACGTCCACGTTTGATGGCGGCATCATTCGTTTCGACCCGCCGTTGAAGAACTCAGCCGACGCGAGCAAACCGAGCTTTGGGTGGCTGCTAGGGTCAGAAGGGAAGCTCAATTTAGAAGTACAGCCAGAGATACCCAAACCAGCTGATGCACTCCTGTCGCCGCTCCCATCTGACGAGCAAATACCGTCCTCATCACCTGAGATGGTGGGAATTGATCACCTTATTGATTCCAGTCTGGCCAATTTGACCAGGTCGTCTTCTATACTGTTGACCGGCGGGCTTGGTTCCGGGAAAACATCTCTCAGCCACCTTCTAGCACATCGACTCAGGGAAGAGTATCTCTTCAACGTTACATACTTCTCATGTCGCAAGCTGGTCACAGATGAGACACGAGTTTCGACAATCAGAGAGACGCTGAACCGTCTCTTCATGTCCGCTGCCTGGTGTGCCCGTCTTGATGGCCAATCAGTCGTGATTCTGGATGATCTGGATAAACTCTGTCCGGTTGAAACTGAGCTTCAAGTGGGAGGTGAGAATGGACGGAGCCGTCAAGTCAGCGAAATCATATGCTCTGTAGTCCGCGAGTATTGCACGATGACATCTTCTGTTGTTTTGCTCGCAACTGCCCAATCAAAAGAATCTCTGAACAACACTGTCGTGGGCGGTCATGTCGTGAGGGAGATAGTTGCCCTGAAAGCGCCTGACAAAGAAGGGCGACGGAAGATTCTGGAGAAGCTTACGAAGGAGGACAAGCATGTCAGCTCTCTCAATGGCCATGCTCGCAGTAGGAGCGCCTCGACGCAAGATTCGTGGTTGGATCCATCAAATCCCGGAAGTCGTCCAAGTTCGTCCGGCGCGGATGGCTTCCATTTGTCTCGAGACCTTGATTTTCTTGATCTTGCTGGTAAGACCGATGGATATATGCCCGGAGATCTAGTATTATTGGTCGCTCGTGCTCGAAACGAAGCTCTCATTCGATCCGTTCAGGATACTGAAGCGACCTCGACCGGGATTACCTTGGGAACAGAGGACTTCGATCGTGCCCTCAAGGGCTTTACGCCGGCTTCCCTACGCAATGTTACGCTCACATCCTCTTCTACAACGTTTGCTGCTGTCGGTGGTCTCAACCAGACGAGACAGACTCTATTGGAAACGCTACAATATCCAACTAAATATGCACCCATCTTTGCTCAATGTCCTCTCCGACTGCGGTCTGGTTTACTTCTTTACGGCTTTCCCGGTTGTGGTAAGACGTTGCTTGCAAGCGCCGTTGCAGGCGAGTGCGGTTTGAACTTTATCAGCGTCAAGGGGCCAGAGATCTTGAACAAATACATCGGCGCCAGTGAGAAGAGTGTTCGAGATCTGTTTGAGAGAGCAGAAGCTGCTCGCCCGTGCATCCTTTTCTTCGACGAGTTTGACAGTATAGCTCCAAAACGTGGACATGATTCTACCGGTGTTACCGATCGTGTTGTCAATCAGCTGCTTACTCAGATGGACGGTGCCGAGGGTTTGTCTGGCGTCTATGTGCTCGCTGCTACATCCCGGCCCGATCTTATCGATCCTGCGTTGCTGCGCCCTGGCCGTCTCGACAAGTCCTTACTGTGCGATATGCCTTCTCATGAAGATAGAGTCGATATTATCCGAGCAGTTAGCAAGAAGCTGAAACTGAGTGACGAAGTCGGTGCACGAATTGACGATATCGCATCTCGTACCGCGGGCTACTCGGGTGCAGATCTTCAGGCTGTGGTATACAATGCCCATTTAGAAGCCATCCACGACGTTCTTGGGGACAGATCATCTGAACCGACTAAGAACCAACCTGCCAATCGTACGCCTAAGGACGCTAGTAGCAAGTCTTTCATCCAATTTCTGTATGATCAATCTGAGCACGATGCTGCGGTCTCGTCTCGCGGTATCCATTCATCCTCTCTCACACCACCAGCGGTTGTAGCTGCCAAGCTCGAAGCTATGAAGCAGGCGCGTCGCCGTCAGCGCCAAATTGAACACGGAGCTGGAGGTGCAGCAGACTCTGCAACACACGCAGTCACCAATGGCACAAACGGTGCGCATGATGGTGATGCCAGTGATGAAGTTGTGATCCGCTGGGAGCATGTTGAGCGCTCCCTTTCTACCACACGCTGCTCGCTGAGTGAAGCTGAGCGCAGAAGGCTTGACGCTATATATGATGAATTTGTCGTCGGCAGAAACGGCGAGATGCCCAACGGAGAGGGCGCAAGGGAGATCGGAGGACGAACAAGCTTGATGTGATCCACTGTCTATATTCATGTCCTTTCGCGAACGATGCATTGTACTGTACATACATTCCCATGTTGCTTAAGCTAGACCATATCATGCAAAGCATATGTATATTTACTAGAGATTTTGGTCACTTTATTGCAATTTATCTGATGCCATATGAGATTTGAATCGAATGCATTTTATTCTCTATTCCCTGTCACATTATTGTAAATATCCCGCCTGATTACCCCGGATTGTATGCATCTAGTCTGCCTGTTTCCTCGGGTACCGGCCACATCCCGAATTTCCCCGGCTTACGCGATTTGATACGGAACCGTCAAGAGTGACTCAAAGTGAACAATAAAAGCCTATGGAATAATTAACAAGACTGCAACTGCCATACACCAACGACTTAGTCTGGTAAAACTCTGCTTGATACTGTGCATTATTATTGATCTCAAAAATGGCAAGCAACGACACAAGAATAGAGCTGTCGCCCGAGCAATATCCCACGACCACTGAAACCAATATTTCCCATAACATCTCCCATCAATTGAGACCCCTAACACGAAAGCGGCAGCTATGGGTCCTTATTTCCAGCTATTTGACAATATGCATTACGATAGGGCTTAACCAGTCCTATGGAGTCTTCCAGCGCGCCTACGTCTCCGACGAGTATAGCATCCTGCAGTCTTCTGAGCGAGGAAACAGCGCTATGATAGCGTTTATTGGCACCCTAGGAACAGGATTGACCTGGGCAGGAAGTATATTCATCAACCCGCTACTGGAGAGAATTGCTGCAAAATATATTACCGTCCCAGGGGTCGTATTGATGAGTCTCGGGTTCGGACTCGCTAGTCTGGCTACGCAGGTAGGTAAAACCGAACGGTATAGAGTAGCTCTAGTTTTAACCTTGTATAGGTATCGCATCTACTTCTTACTCAAGGGCTTCTTTATGGAATCGGTTCCTCGATGCTGTATTTTCCCGTGCTGGCAGTCGCCCCGGAATACTTCGACACGCACCGAGGAGGAGCTATGGGATTCATCCTCTCCGGAGCTGGTACCGGTGCAGTCGTCTTTTCACTTCTCATCCAGACATTGATCTCGAAACTCGGCATACGCTGGACATTACGCTTTCTCTGCTTCCTGAATCTCCTCATCTCGCTTCCCATCACGGTTGCAACCAGTCCCTCACGATTCGTCAGCAGACGACGCACGCGCATTGATCTTGAAATAGCCAAGAAGCCAGCATTCCTTCTATCGAGCATCGCATCGGTGCTCCAAGCAAGCGGAAACCTGGTTCCGCTGACGTTCTTGTCAGAGTTCAGCGTTGCCCTCGGATATTCCGCTGGCTTCGGGGCGATCCTGATTTCTATCAACAGCGCCGTCAATGCGGGCAGTCGAATCCTCACGGGCATAGCCGGAGATAAATTCGGCAGACAGAACACGTTGATCATTACGATCCTCTGCAGCGCCTTGGCGGTCTGTGGCCTGTGGCTTCAAAGCACGCTGAACGGAGATAAAGCGCTTTGGATCGCCTTTGTCGTGTTCTACGGTATCTGGGCCGGAGGCTATAATGCTCTCTTCCCGACGACCATAGCGGAGGTGTTTGGCATACAAGCCTACGCGAGCGTGAATGGCTTCATTTATTTCCTGCGAGGCGTTGGCTCGGTCTTCGGTAGTCCCGTGGCGGGAGCTATGTTGGGGGAAGGCAAGCTGAAGAATTATCTGACGGTCGTGTACTTTGACTCGGCTCTCTTATTTGGTGCTACGTTATGCGTCGTTGGCGTGCGTTACTTTGACGCTTTGGAGAAGGGAGCATTCAAGCTTAAAGCTTAGTTTGAGAGTTGCATTTGCAAGAATGAGTGGCTCGAGACGGAAGCAAAATATTGGATTTCAGATGGCTTCTGGTACATACATATACATGAAAGGAGACCGCTGCCACCCTAATTATTCGGAATCTACCCGGTCTATGTACGCCATTTGAAAGCGGGATTACGCCAGTCCAGGTCTTGAATCTGCTGCTGGGTCAAACCATCAAGCTCAGAATCGATGTCTGTCCTTGCCCTTCGCCGATTGTCAGCCGCCATCCAAAGGAGCAAGCCGATGGAAAGAAGTAGCGTTGTTGCGGATGTGGCCAGATTCAAACCGTTCCCGATATGATAATTTGGTGCATCAAAGGGCAGAAAAGACCACGTCGAGATCAAACCTCCGATATTCCCCATCATGACATTGGCTGCAATAGCAGAGGAACGAGCGGTGTCGGAAATCACGTTCGCGGAGACATGTGCATTGCAGAGGGCTCCGAAAGAAAAGGCGCCGCTGCCGATTAGAAAGGTAGCCCCGTAGCGCACCTGAGGATTCGTGCTGGCGAGAAACATGATGTATCCAGCGATCATGAGGGGCGCACTGGTGATAAAGAGGATGAGGCGACGATCGAACCTCCAGCTCAGGAAGGGGAATAGGACTGTGAAGAAGGCTCCAACGACATAAGGTGGAACGGTGTGCAGCTGCTGTGAGATAACACTGCTGTCAGGATAGATCGTCTTGACTATCGTTGGCGCAAAGAAGGCCAGTCCTTGCACAGTGACATTATTCAGAAGGAAAATGAACGCCGTCACAATAGTGACAGGACTGAAGACGCCAAGGAGAACCTTTCGCGTATCGAGCTTGTCAAGCACTTCTGTGACGCCGACTCGTTCAGACTTGACGCGAGCAATCGCCAGATCCTTTTCTTCTTGCGACAGCCATTTTGCAGTGGCTGGCCTGTCTGTAAGCGTTAGAAAAGAGAGCAGAGCGAGTCCACAAGTGATGATGCCTTCTATAGCGAAGATCATCCTCCATTCATGAAGACTTCCGAAATGAGACAGCTTCAGAATCGCGGAAGCCAAAAGGCCTCCAAAGGCGCCTGCCAGTGGGGCCATTACTATATAGAGAGACAGTCGAAACGCAAGCTCGCCCCTTCTGTACCATCGTGATAGGTAATATGCAATACCCGGCATCATGCCCGCCTCGAACACCCCGAGAAGGAAACGAACTCCACAGGCTGCATGGATGTTGTGGACGAAGGCAGTCCCGAGAGAGCAGATGCCAAAGCCGAGCGAAATAAGAGGAATGAACCAGCCAGGACCCATCCACTTGCAGGCCGTGTTGGATGGGATTTCGAAGAGGATATACGATATGTAGAAGATTGACAGGACGACATTGTAATCGTTGCCCTTCAGACCAATGTCCTTCTCGAAGCCAGCGAGTTTCGCGTTTCCTATTAAAATCAACATCTTTCCGGTAAATACCCCTCTCGACGCCAAGCACATACCGATGTTAGCTCTATCGATGAAACAAAATAGATAAAGCAGCGAAACTGTTGGTATAATATATAGGTCGATTTTCCACCTCAGCCTCGCCTCAGCTTTTGGATCAAAGTGGACCAAGGAGTGACCATATCTGCACAATCAGATCAGTTTGCGCGCGAAATAAGACTGCTTTGATGATAAGTACCGATCAGTAGCAGCACGACCACGTTCAGCTGCTTCGCGAAGTGTTTCTTCTTCAAGATCCTCCTTATGGGTCGAGATGCCCTTTTCATCAGCCAGGCGGCCCCCAGGATGCTCTTCGGAATCCGCCATCATGCGTATATCTCAATTTCCCGTGGTAGATCTATTGAAATCACTAGGATGTCGGGAAGCTCTCATTTCAAGCCGTGCGAGAGGACGGGCTCGTTCTTTTAAAGACATCCACTCCCAGTAGTAAGTATCAACGTACATAGTATCTATACCAGTTCGAGCCCCGCTCCCCGACCATTCTCCGGATCTGGGGAATACGAAAATGCGGGGCCAAATCAAGCCTCTTATAATGTCCATTCTAGCTATCATCACTGGGTACCTAATGAGACGTTGTCAAAAACCACATGATTGTCCGCCCAGCCTTCTCGCCGTGTCTTTGATGCTGGGCGCCAAGGACGGACAGCCACTTTCCCCGCGTTCTTCCCTTTTGCTGATTGGGATAGGAACATCTGGTTGGTGCGTCAATTCCCGGCTTTGATTGCCATATCAGAGCGGGAGCTGGGCGATGTGGTGGAATTTAGCTCAGGTTGAGTTGTACGAGCCGATTGTGGACTGGACCACATGCCCTCTAGGTATCATCTTGGTGGCTGGATGTGGTGATGGTCATTTTGGTATTGAGTGATGGGATGTAGTGAATATGGGAAGGAAAGTGGATGGTAGCCAATTGACGAATGAATGATTATGGAATGCGTTGTGGATTGCTGATGTTTTTGTCAAAGGATATTGTAGATTTGACCTTTGTTTGCTAGGACTGAGATAAAATGTATGCTAAGTTTGTGTCGGGCTTGCTAAATGGGACCAATCTGGTCCGTAGCATCGGTCATTTCTAAACAGACTACATATTGGCTGTGCATAAGTCGCCTTTAGAAGTATACTAGTCTCTTACCGTAAATGTCAACTGTGGAGGCCGCATATGGACACCGGCAACTACTATATTGTTCTGCTGCTCTACGTAACATCTGATTGTACCACGCAGACAATGGATGCAGGGATGATGGATCATGGAGCACAGCCAGAAAACAGATGAGCACATTCGGATGTTCATATCATTGACAAATTCATACTACTTAACTATGTACATTACATGAGTCATCAGATCCACCCAGGTCTTAATTAAACACATTTTTTTCTGACATGCTTTGTCACAGCAAAGCATATTAACGAGCTCCCTGCAGCGGGTCACTCATGCCTCCGAGAGTGATGCTCTTGATGGTGAGGTATTCCTCGATACCATACATGCTGCCCTCACGGCCGAAACCACTCTGCTTAACACCGCCGAAGCTGTATGATTGTTAGCATATACTCTTCCATCGATTCGTTTCGAGGGGCTCTCTATAGGGAACTTACGGAGAAGCAGGGTCACTAATCAAACCAGTGTTGACACCAACCATACCGACTTCCAAGGCCTCAGCAACGCGGAAAATGCGCTTCACGTTGCTGCTGAAGAAGTAGCCGGCCAGACCGACCTCGGTGCTGTTGGCCAGGTCAACAACCTCCTGTTCCGTCTCGAAGGGGAAGAGACCGGCCACGGGACCGAAAGTCTCCTCGGAAGCGATGCGCATGTCCTTGGTCATGCCAGTCAAGACAGTAAGCTCGTAAAAGTTGGGGCCCAGGTCAGAAGCGGGCTTTCCACCGACAACCACCTTGGCACCCTTGGATTCGGCGTCCTTGACGTGCTCGGACACCTTGTCGATGGCACGTCCGTGGATGACAGGACCGTGTGTAATTCCCTCTTGGAAACCACCGCCCATCTTGAACTGGCGAACCTTCTCCGCGAACTTCTTGGCGAATTCGTCGTAGATGCCCTTCTGCACGTAGATGCGGTTAGCACAGACACAGGTCTGGCCGGAACTGCGGAACTTCGAGGAAATGGCACCCGCAACAGCAGCGTCGATGTCATCAACATCGTCAAACACGATGAACGGAGCGTTTCCGCCCAGTTCCCAAGAGACCTTCTTCAGGGTAGATGCAGATTGCTTCATGAGCAGCTTGCCCACGTTGGTAGAACCAGTGAAGGAGATCTTGCGGACATCCTGGTGGGTCGTGAGGGTCTCTCCAACTTCTGCGGTGTTCTTCGACGCGGTAACGATGTTGACGACACCCTTGGGGATTCCAGCACGGTGGGCCAGCTCTGCCAGTGCATTGGCTGTGAAGGGAGTCTCTCCGGGAGACTTCACGACGACTGTGCAACCAGCCGCCAGCGCGGGACCGACCTTACGGGTGATCATGGCGGCCGGGAAGTTCCAGGGAGTAATCAGACCGCAAACCCCAATGGGTTCCTTGATGGTCATGACGCGGTTACCGGCCACGCTCGCGGGAATGGTGTCTCCATACACCCGGACGGCCTCCTCACTGAACCACTCGAAGAAGTTGGCGGAATAAGCGACCTCTCCCTTGGCGTCTGCCAGGGGCTTTCCGTTTTCCCAGGTGATCAGAGTGGCCAGGTCCTCTGCATTATCGATACACAGCTGATACCAGCGGCGCAGCATGCGTGCGCGCTCGCGCGCCAGGGTCTTGCGGAAGGATGGGAAGGCGGCCTTTGCTGCTGCAATGGCCTTCTGCGTGTCGGCAGCGTTCATCTCAGGGCATGTTCCGATCACTTTTCCAGTGGCAGGATCTAGAACAGTCAGTCAGCTGGATGATGTCTCTGACGAGCACTGCAGCTCAGCATACCATGGACCTCGAAGGTCTCGCCCGACTGGGCAGTCACCCACTGGCCATCGACATAGCTCTTCTCGATGAAGAGAGACCTATCTTTCAACTAATTATGACGCAGGCAATTAGGACCATTATTCATCTTTCCATCGGGGCAAGCTCCATACTCACCGGAGGGACCGTGTGAGCCATTCTGGATATGTATCGAGGGTACAAGGACGGCGCAGCAGGGATAGCGTAAGGGGATCGCGGTCGTGATCGTATGAACTGGCGGGACAACGGACGGAGGAATTTCTCCATGGCGAACTCAGCGAGCGGGGTCGTCTCTTGAGCTTTATAGAGGCCCGAGAATCAAGGAGGGGCAAGGTGGACGTTTGGTCGAGAGGGTCTGATGTCGATTCTTGAAATGCGCCAGTCCGGTGGTCCCCGACGGCCCGAGGGGAAGCTCGAAGTTGGGGTTAAGCTTTGGGATGAACAAGCGTGACGCTGTCGATGGAGGTTGCGATGCGATAAGTATTTGAAGCTCTGGGCGGTTGCTTACTCTCGAGCTCACGATCAACGGGCTTCACGCTGATTGCTTCGTGGGCCCGAGTCTTTTGGCGGCCGTGAAGCTTTCTTTATCTTTCCGGGCCGTTTCAATTGTATTCTTGTGTTCTTGTACTGTACAGCTCTCCATTTCACGATGATGTTATGCCCCACATCACGTGGGCCAGCCTGGTATGAGAACAACTGATAGTTATGGATCTATCTCTTTGAATAACTACCCGTACAATTCATTTATGCTCTGCGATCCTGTTAGCTCTTCGCAATTGATTGTCGACGTGAGATCAGACAATTATCTTGCTGTTGAGCTGTCCCCAGTAGCTACTATGTCAACAGCCAGTCAAAGTAAACCAGAACAACTGACGAAACGAATACTCTACAGTATTAAGCCAATCACCAATCTTCGGGTCATCTACACCGAGTCCCGTAATCCTAATACCAAAGGATCCCCCGATCTTTTCACTAGCAGTAAATAATAATATCAATTCTACTCTTCTTCTGAAGCCCTTCGGCGCAGTCCACCAGTAAGGAGCCGAAAATCGCCCGCCCATCGGGCACGGCGATTTCGACCAGTCGGCATGAAGACCGTCTCGATCTGCCGGGATTGTCTCCGAGATATGCTCTTGCACGTCTCAACAGGACATTTGCTTACTATTATTATCTATTTGCGTTGCGATCAATTGGAGTAGAGCTGTTTAATTTTAGTTTACGGGAACTTGAATAAGAGCCTCAAATCTCTAGACCGGGATCACCCTGCCGGATATCCCCGCGCGGGGTAAATCGTGATTGGGGAAATAATCGGGGAATTCGGGAAACACCTGGGTTGTTCAGTGCTCCTGGACGCAATAGCGGGAACAGACAGACTGTTTGGGGTATAAATAAGATGTAAATATGTCAATAGCTTCCTCAGAGTTATAGGCATGGTTATCGTTGCGTTGACACTCGCAGAAACCATTTGGTCTCGAGTTCTTAACTAAACGACTACTTTAACTATGTACAGTGTTCTTACAAGGAATACCTCTACCATCTTAAGACCCATAAGCAGTGATGACAATTCTGCTTTTAGAGCATGATCGGATCGACACATATGCCGGAGCTGTCTCTGAACATATCTGTGTCGGTTCAGACTAGACTATATGGAGACGGTCGATATTTCGGACTCATATTAAGAGGATTAGTCTTGGTGCGAGCGTATAGTACGTATATTATTGTTTTCGATTATCACGGCAATATGATATCAAGACCCTGGGGCTAGACCTTCGAGGAGTTCTCCCTTTTGGTCTGGTCGCGTAGTTGACTTCCGAGATATGATAAATTATGGTAAGGAGGATGTGGCTAATATAAGGCTTTTGATATATGAGATAGGTATATAATTCTTGGTTGGGGTATCAGCTTTTGAAATAGATCCTTAGAAAGGAAAACGTGGTGCCAAAACACTTTATCAAATATCAAGATCACTATCAATCATCATCCGTCACAGGGTTCGATTTGACGCCACTCTTCCATGCGTACGATGGATGCACCCTTTTCATATGCAAGTTCAGATTCCATGTCCGCGTAAAACCATTAGTATGCCGAGCGCAACCCTTCACAGGACATACAAGATCCTTCTTCCTGTGTTCTCCTTTGCCCTTGAGAGGCTTGACAGCGCTTGGTTCTTCAGCTTCCTCCTTTGCAGCCACAGATGCCGCTCTACTGCTTTCGCCTTTGATGGACTGAGGACGGGACCGGATGCGTTTCGGTTTAGGAGCGGGAGGTTCTTCCTCACCATCTGAGTAATTCCATACATATCTTCTGTCCGTAGACTTGGTCTTTCGTACCGTTCCCTCGGCCAATGTTCGAAAGGCCATGTCTTCGCCGAACAAGTCAGCACATCGTCGTGCGGCGCGCATCACCACTTCCGAAGGCCACCCAGTCATGGAAGCGATTCCGAGAACGTCGCTCCAGTCCCTCACAGCGAGTCTGGCAGACCGTCTTCCAACCCTTGAGCGGCTTCGTGACAAAGAGTAGGGCGTCCTTGTTGACCTTCGCCTAGCAGGATGTGAACTTTCGGAAGGAGATGAATCAGATTCGGATTCAGACGAGCCCACTGCAGATTCTTGAACTTCTCCGGGGTTGGAAGCATCTCGTCCTCTGCTTTTGCTGCGTGACAGGGCGCGAGGTCGCTTTCTTCCTCTTGACCGGCTCCTTTCCAGGGTGGTTGTCCCTCTTCTCTTCCTGGGTGACGACAGACGAGAAGCTAAACTCTCCGCCTCGGACTGTCTTTCGCTGGCGGAACTCTCGTCTGGGATCATACTAGCTTTCCGTGCATGATGCAGACTCATGAGAAGTGAATCGAACCGGCCCAATGCCTGCCGCGTCAGAGGCCGTAGTTGTCGTCGAGACCTGTCATCATCTGCTTGAACCACTGGACGATATTGGATGCCTTCTGCGGAGTCCGGTTCACTCTTCCAGGCCCCATCATATCCGGAAGCCTCTCCAGTCTGATAGCCCACGGAACTCTCTCTTTTCTGCCAAACATAACTCTTTGGCATCTCTGCACGGGATTGAAACCGCTCCTTCGAAGTCTTCAACATCACGGCTATGAGAGACTCTTCTAGCGGCGCACTTGGCCTGATATCTGGCATTCTTTTGATCGTGTATATGTCATCAGCATCGTTAGTCAGAGATTCATCCAACCTGGGAACTTCCTCGGGTGGCATGGGCCATGCTGTCCATAGTTTGCCTGGGACAAACGCTGTCTCTTCCTCTTCCTGGCTGCCATTCTCAGCAATTCTCTTTCGAATCACTTCAGCCCGTCGCTTAAGCGCATGAGCATTGAATAGATGAGCGGAGAGATCTCTAGCACGAATCGTCTCTAACGATTCAGCAACCTGGCGCTCACTCTGAGTCCAGAGACGCCAGGTAGAAGTAGGGCCATGGTACCTATTGGGTCGATGTACAGGTGGAGACTCCGAACGAAACAAGTCTGCATCACTGTACGATGCGGGCTCCTTGCCTTGTCTTTTTTGTTTGCCCTTTGATCTGTCTTCCGCTGTGCTGTGTTGCTCGGGAGGCGCGTCTTCATCACTCGCGTCGTATGTGGCATCATCAGAGTCATCTGCCATAGGAGGCAGCTCTTCATTCAGAATATCTTCAATATCCACATCATGATCAGACTCTCCGACCTCGTCATTCCCAATAGGCTGACTGCTTGATCCGAATATAGATCGATAGGGCTGCGCCGATTGAGGAGCATAGTCATGATCCGAATGTCGTTGCGACGACACCGACATAGCATTTATCGGACTCTTTCGCGATTACCTCCTGTGCTTTGATGCAGAATACAGGTTATTGCATCGAGAACTTCGGCATCTGCAGAGCAGCTCTCGAAAGTCGTGCTCGTAGCAGTTAGCCAATGGCGAGGTCGCAAAATCCCCCGAAGAAATATTCCGCGTCACACGCAGGGCATTTAGACGGTAATCTTAACCACCATTCAGCAAAATCCCTTAAAGTATGACTTGCTCCAAGAGGTATCTTCCGCTACTGCAAGATGCATATATCATTGCTGGTTTAAAATCTCATGGCGTTAACCAGGTTGAAGATGCTGAACTAATTGGACGATCCGATGGAGTCGCGCGAAAATTATACATCACGTGACTTATATTCACCGTGCAAATTGGATTATCCTTTATTCATGTAGGTCTCCCTTTACAAGTTTTAATTTTCAGAACATGTAATCGTGCTAATTGTAAGGGATACATACGATATATATGAGAAAACTCATGTATTAGATTGCTGACAATGGGATCTGAGATACCTCGACCATGTATTAACCTGCGCTGACATTCAGAATACACCTGCCAAGTAACGACGAACGACGAAAATGTCAGAGATAAATTGAAGATAGAATCACTACTTAATTATTAACTCAGACCTTAATTAACATTTGCTATGGCCACCAAGCAGAAGATCTATCCCCCACAAGCCAAGTACATACAATGGAATTCAGCCCGGCTACATAGTGCCGTCAGGAAGATAAAGTCTCCGCCAGAAACGAGGCTGTTTAGTTGATCTGGCTTGAATCCGACATGAAACAAAACAAAGCAAAATGAGGGAGCATCTCAGCCACATACAATCATGCCTTGACTAATGGAATGAAATGCCCGTAAGATGTGTACTGAGTACGTCAAAGAACCTTCCTGAAATCGGATGTGCTATGAACAACAAAGAGGCTGTCTGAACTCGAGCGGGAATTTCGTACTGTTGAAAATGTGGCGATGGTATAGCCACCTGGGTGTTGTTGGTGATGTAAAGCTAACCAGGGTCAAAGTGGCTGGCTGAGCTAGATATGGAGCTCATAATACGTGGGGCGAAACGTTAGCACAATAATCGAGTTATAGACGGGTAACAAGTCGTGCGCCGCAATAAGTGTGCGCGCAAACTGAAGGGGAGACAGTTCTGCTAGGACAGTCTAACATATCTCTCAGATGCTCTGAAACCCCTGGGCGGCGCGACTTCAGGCCTTGGGGGTGCGACAGATGTGCTGGGAGGGTTGGGAGGCGGTGGCGGTCTCGGCGGGCTGACCGGTGCGTTGACTGGGGGTAGTGCAGGTAATCTTGTTGACGATATTCTCGCAAGCTGTAACTGACCATATGAATAGGGTTGAACATGGCCGGCCTTGCGGGAATTGGCAGTGGCGAGGCTGCACTGCTCGATCTTAATCCCGCGAAGAAAAAGGCACAAATCGAGAAGGAGGAAAAAGCGAAAGCGGCTCTGAACCAGAAACACAGTGAGGAGCAACAAGCATTGAAGAAAGAACTGGAAAATCAAACGATCGCCCAGGAGCAATACAATCAACGCAAACAGCAACTTGATCTGAAACAGAAGCAGGAAGGTGATCAGTTACTTGCTCAAATCAATCAGGATGGACAACAACTCCTCCAAGAACAGGGCACTGGAAATAGTAGTGCTGGAGGCCTCACAAACGGCCTTGGAGGAGCTACAAATACTCTTGGGGGTGCATCTAATGGCCTTGGGGGCCTGCCAGGAGGCAATGCACTGAGCGATCTAACTGGGGGATTGGGAAGTCTTGGATGTGTCGCAGGAGGCCTCCTGGGAGACACGGTAACTACCACTGACTCCATACTCAATTTGTCACCTTTTAGAATCCAGGCGCTGACCCCATTGCAAATCATAGGGTTTGAATGTAGCTGGCGTCCTCGGCGTCGGCAGTAATGAGGATGCGATCCTAGACCTGAACCCTGCCAAGAAGAAAAAGCAGATCGAAAAGGAACATCAGGCGGTCCAACAGCTTCGCCAGAAACAAGAGAGAGAAAGACAGATTCTGAAGCATGCTCTCAGTCAGAACCAAATATCACAGTCAGATTATGAGTTTAGACTACAGCAACTGGCAGTTAGTCAAGGCTAGCGCGAGCCGGAACGATCTTTCGTGGTTTGCTGTCTGGTTGTGCAAGAATAAGACACAGCTTGACTAGGGCAAATAAATGATGGCACATGCGCAATCAGATATGCTGGGCCTTGCGCATCTCTGCTGCTGAGATACCATTGCGTCTCTGCGATTACATTGACAGCCTGATTGTGGATGGAAGGGCTAGACAAATGCTGACGATCCTCGGGAGAGAAAGCCGCATGGACTGGCTTTAGGAGAAAAATAAGATGACTGCCCAAGTCACTGCGAGAATTGATGTCTCGAGCATATCTGTGGCAACAGGGCAGAGTGGGACATCGGGTCTAAAGTCTGCTGAAGAGAAAATGCTTACGCAGGAGAACAACGATATAAAAAAATGGCTCAGTCAGGTAGTCCGGCACTGTCCCTACACTGTCCCTTATTGGATGTTACACATTCCTTGTGCTAGTCCGCGCTTCTGGCTCATCGTTGTTCACAAGGGCCCTATTATTTATCTAATCATGGGTCGTTTTGCAAATCTAGTATATTATTTAGCCTTGATCATACGTTGACCCCATCTCTAGTGTATCCTACCATAGGGTAGAAGCTCACAGTGACCAACGAAACGTGGCACAACTGCTATTATCTACGGATGCCCGTTCACTTTACTGTTTATTCTTCAGCCGAGCCGAGCTCAGGTAGTCACAGCTGCGGGGCTTCGCGCTAAGTCTGCCTACGTATACAGCAATAGACAACTATTACGAAGTAGATGTGTCTTTTCCTTCACACAGCAAATAGTTTCAGATGAAATGATAAGTTATAGTTATTGATTTTATTCTTTATCCAGGATACAGGTCGCTGTCAGATCGTGAGACTTGGATCAACAAGTGGGCCTGCCCATACATACGTAGATCACATTTCCTCAGAACGCCCCCGCAGCTGAGCTACTAGGTAATTAATACGGAACACGATATTTGGCGTCCATAACTGCTCTAGTCTCTTATGAAACATATGGAGAAAAGAATTGATTGTGTGCCAGATCACTAGTGCTTGAGAATGATCTAAGGAGCAACTCGAGTATGGTGTCACTTGTGTATAAAACAGTTAAGCTCTTTTTGGATCCAGGTGTTGGTTTCTAAACGGAGTTCCCAGGTACCGCTCAAAGATCTTCCACCCATCTTCCGTCTTTCGCAACCGATCAACAATGGTACCAAACCACCAAATTGATGGCAAGCCATCTTTTCTCACTATATCCTCCCCGGTGATGGCGTATGCATCATGATTTTCGTCTTGCCAACTGTGACGGATAAGGCATTCCTGAAACCTCACCACGACGCCGCCATCTTCATCTCTTTCCACAACATGATTGGTGGCACTCCGACCGATTCCAGCAATAAAGAACCCATATTTATTCTCGAAGAATTGTCTCATCTCGGCATAACCCCTTATTGTACCGTGACTGTGGTAAACAACAGCATTGGGAAGGAACGTAGCAGCCATCTTATCATGGTTGAATTCCTCGAACACGAAATTGTGCCGGTTCACAAAATCGACAGCGGTGACTCTTTCATCGGTGGTCACATCATCCGATGTGTGGTTTCTGATAGGGGGGAAGCGCCCATCGGTGAGAAAGTTCGACATAATGCAGACTTGCTTTGGGTGACAAAGGACCGGAGGGGATGTGTAGAAAATGAATAAAGGGGTTTTGCTTTTAATTTTGGCTTGTCAATTGAAACGAATATACGGGGATTCTGAACTATTTATATGTGTGACAAAGTATAAAGATTATGTCATCTATCCCGCAAGTAATTAATTGATATTCAATGGATATACCGATTCATTTACGTCACCAAGACATGAAGCCGAGGAAATGATGTCCTTGTCAAGCGAAGTCACCACTTGAACGCACCCCTCAAGCGGCATATACAGCCCAAGCTCCTTGCGACGTTAGTAATCAAAATCGAGATGATCAGTAAACACTCCGAAGGGAGAGCAGATGTCCAAACGTATAGGAGCAGGTCCACTTCTTCGGTCAAATAATTAAGATGAACTTCAAGTTATCGAAACAGCCGTCATAGTGTGGTATAAGGAGTGTCTTGTCAACTGCATTAGTGTACGTAAATTATTCTTTTGTTGCGAGAGGCCGAAGCAATCCAAATTATCTAGTATGAACACGACACCGTTAGATAAAGCAGTATACCAGATTCACTTGTTTTTACGAGTCAACCTCTTTACCTATAGCCCACAGAAATTCGAACATTACGGTTTGGAATCCACTTGGGCATAATGGATCTTGGCAGCATGCCCCATTTTGTGCTTATCAGCAACGACTGCATGTATAACAAGACTTAAGGTGAAAATAGAAATCCTGCTTTTGATTCTCCCATATTTTCCTAGCTGTTGTGTGCTGCACCTAAATCAAGATCGCAGAAACATCCTTGGAGAATACCGAGCAGTGTTCTAGAATTCAGGAACAGATCTAATAATTTACACTCTCTTAGGTGAACAGCAGTCTTCTAAGCATGATGTGAAAATAGAAACAATTCGCACATTGCAACAGCCCTGTCACGAAAACAAATGCCGTTCGAATGCAGAACTAAATCTCGGCCTGATGACTTAACCGACTCAGCTTATCCGAATTCGATGGCATTGATTACGTTGAGACCGGGGGAGTATACGAATTTATTTGCGCCATTCCTGCGATACTCTGCGATGAAAATACCTGATCGTACATCTGGATGGCCAAAAAGTCCCTTTGATTTGTAATGTCGGAAATTTGAGATCGATTACTTGTATGTCCAACGTGATCATCGGTACAACACCAGACATTGATTATTGAATCAAAAGCAAATTGGGAATTCGGAATCCATTGGCATTACTCTCGCTATAAGTTATAGCTCATCCCATTTAAAACGCAGTCTTGATTTCGTCATAAATTTTGGCAATCAGTATTCTTCGGCTTGCGGATTCAAACCCCGATGAAACTGCCCCATACGAAGTGAGAAATTTTTGGATACAAGATGAGTTTCACCTTCGAAGTTTTTTCGTGGGGCTCAAGAAGGAAATGTTGTAGCAGACAAGACCACACGCATTCTTGGCCCCAACGAAGTCTATATTGAAACCACGCATTCAGGTATCTGCGGCACAGACGAGCACTTTTTGAGATCTGGACAGGCTCTTAGTCATGAAGGAGTTGGCTTTATCCATGAAATGGGCCCTAACGTTCAGGATTTATATGTGGGCGACCTTGTCGGCTTTGGCTATGTCCGTTATGTATGTGGCAATTGCACGAACTGCCTGACAGGTATGTTGCCTTACGTCAAATATAAACCAGCCTAGAAGAAGCTGATCTTTGAAATGCAGGCTGGACCAATACTGTGATAAGAGAAGGCTCTATGGCTTCCATGACCATGATATTGGATCTTTCGGAGAAGGCGTTGTTTGGGACGCTAATTGTGTGATTCCAATCTCAGAGGGGTATGACCCTGCTGCTGGTGCACCACTCATGTGCGGAGGAGCCACTGTTTGGACCGTTCTTACTGAATATGGTGTTCGTCCGACTGACCGTGTTGGTGTCATGGGAATAGGTGGTCTAGGCCATTTGGCAATTAAGCCTGCAGCTGCTATGGGATGCCATGTTGTGGCGTTTTCAAGCTCAGACAAAAAGCGTGAGGAAGCGCTCAACTTCGGAGCCTCAGAATACCATACAACCTCTCATGGACAATGGGTGAAATGAATTCAGCCTGTTAAGCATCTCCTGTTGTGCGGGAATTCCAATAATGACTATACCTTCTATGTTTCTTTTTCTTTTCCTGGATTTTGACTATCGTTAACATATCCATCCAGGATCCTTCCGCTTTTTGATACTCACGGATCGATTTATCCGTTGACACTGGACCTTTCTCCCTCCTCCATACCACTAATGGATCTGAATATTAAAGCAATCAGTATCCACGGGTCGGTTGTTGCGTCTTGCCATAGCTTACGCGGGCTGCTTCAATTTGCTGCAAGAAAAAGAATCGTTCCGGAGATTATGAAGTTTCCTCTGAACAAAAACGGTATTGAAGAAGCGATGAAGAAACTTCGAGAAGGGGATATGAGGTATCGCGGCGTTCTAGTGCGTTAGTGAATCCAGTGAATGTGGCTTAACTTCAACGAATTGGAGTAAAGTCAATGAATGCATGCTGTTGTTTTGGTATTATATCGAATACGAAACAAGACAGCTGTCTATTCCTCTGTCCAAATAACAACTGATTTAAAAATTGTATGAAGGATCAATGCAATTAAATCAGCCGATCTTGATTTTCTCTCAAGGACGCTGTTGAATCCCCTTGCTATCAGCTCAAAAAGAAAAAGAAAAAGAAAAAAGGAAAACCTATGAAAATACTGTAAAACTCACAAATTTACATTTGCTCCCAGAATATGTCTCCTCAACTTCTTTCGTATCCAGGTATTCGAGTATAGCTTCTTAATCCATTTAGGTAGGATCAAAGAGCAGTATTAATTGGATTCTTGACACAAGACCTACGGTGATATCTCGTGAACAGGACTATCAGAAAACAGCGACCAGGACTAATCTGGCAGGTTCCTTTTGAGAAGGAAGCAACCAAGAGCGACGGATATCCAACGATAACTAGTCACTCAAGTCAGACTTGTCTTTAGTACCAATACAACTGATGTCACTGCTGGATCCAGCGCTTTCTTTTTGCTTCGACTATAATTTCAAGATTTTTTCTCTTGTACTGAAGTAAGAAGCGATTTCCAGTGCTTTAGATATAGAAAGTTAAAACAGCAGCAAACATACTTGATTGAATAAATTCGTGAAGTGCCTTCTATAGAAAGGCATTGTAGACTTCAATGGCACTCAAGCTTTATTTTGCTTGGATGAATCATCATTTAGCCCATTTTCAGCTCCTACTTCCTCGTCCTTTGCCACCGAGGATTTCTTAGTCGGTGAGAACTTACTCTTGGCCCTGATCCGTTCGCCATATTTGTAGAATAGGAACGGGATCAATGCCAACAAAGTCGCCACGCCGCCGATCAGGCTGCCACCGCCGCCAACACCAAGCGCAGAAAACATTTGGTGGGTAAATAGCGGCGCAGCCGCACCGCAAGCTGACCTTGCTATGGTATTTGCAGCTATGGCACTAGCTGCGTACATCAGGTAGACATCCACGAGGTAATTCAAATAGGAAACGAATATCAACAGTAACGTGCTTGTAAGAAAGCATCCTGCCAATGTGGGAACAATCCAATGAACCGAGCTGTTTCAAATTAGTTGGGCTTGAGCTTTGAAATGGAAATACGTTTTGATAGCTACTCACTTGAAGTTAGCAGACCACGCAAACCAAAACATCGTAGCTGCAAAGCCCACGCCTCCAATCATTGCGAGAGGTAATCGGTCCTCTGGATTCATGTCTTCGACTTTCATCTGGCCTCGATCAACTTTTCTCTGGCGTCGTCTGGTATCAACGAGAACGATGACTCCTCCTATCAAAGCACCCACAACTGTACCGACTAAAGGCAGTTCGCCCACGCCGGCATTCCAGCCACGCTTCTCCTGAAAGACAATGGGATATATGCTGAAAAGCATGTACAGTAAGGTATAGACAAATGCCATGTAAATAGCACACAGCAGGGAAATGGGATCGAACAATATAATCCAAGGTCTGATAAGCGCAACCTTGTAAATTTCGACCAGTGATCGGTCATTGTCTTCAGCAGGAGCCTTGACATTCTCATATCCAGGGATCTTTGCCGCGCGTATCCGTTCTGCTTTTTTAATGAGCACGACCGGTGCATATGTTTCCGGTATAGTAAGCATCACACATGCTGACGGTGCAGCGAGCCATAGTAGCACATAGAAACTCCAGCGCCAATCTTTCTTCAGCTCTAGGAATCCCGCAACTAGAGGTCCCAACGCAGGCCCTATCCACACCATCGCACTAAAGCCAGCCATTGCATTGGCACGCTCAAGGGGCTCCCAAAGATCGGCGAGTACACCGGGGGTGTTGCTCAAGCTTGCCGAAACGAAGGTTCCCGTCAGGAATCTGCCCACTAGAAGACTCGCAAAATTCGGTGGCCAGGCACAGAGAAAGTTAAACACAATGTAGCATCCAAAAGTAGAGTAGAATACATATCGACGTCCGTAGAACTCACTCAAAGGAGCAAAGATGAGGGGCCCTGCACAATACCCCAGTAGGAATACTGTAATGGTGAGTCCTGCTACCTCTGTTGATACTCCAAAATGCTGCGAGATGGAAGGGAAGCATCCGCTTGGAGAGCTAGATGCAAACGTGGCATTTATGACGAGCAGAACTGCTGCAACAGTTACGGAGATGCGACGCCATAAAGACCAGTTCCGAGGATACTCGATATCCCCCGGGGCGAAGTCCACGTGGCCATCCTCATTCAGAAATGGACTGCTGTGTTGCAGCTGGCTTGTATGGTCTGGTTTGCTGCCAGTAGGAGACAAAATGCGGTTGAAGAATGCCATTATGGAAAGGGGTGAATGATAAGAGATTTATGATTTCTGAAATAGTAATATAAGCAGGAACTAGTCCTTGATACTTGCAACAACAGTCATTAGGATTCTTGGGACCCGTAAAATGATGCATTAAAGGATTACGCGAACGGCTGAATTGCTGAAAATGTACTGCATAACGCAACCATGGGATTGCTAAGAATATATCGAATTCAAAGGCTTACAACCTGTTAATGTGGTTTCATAAAAAGTATAGAAACTGGAATATGTCGTGCTGGGCACGAAGTGAGGGGATTGAGGTCAGACTTCCGTACATGGTGCGGACTGTTGAGTCATCAAGCTTGAGTCCCGAATTCTTCAACTTCTAATCAGAACCGAAATTTCGCATCATACAACTTGAACTCGATTGATTTGTTTTATAAGTGATGGTCCAATCTAGAAAATAGTGTGCATGGATTAGGTATTTTCGTCGGCCTCCTGGCCAGTTGCGCGTTAACCAAATCCCCGTGCATTTAACCTGCATCCCTTAACAGGGCTTCAGGTACCGTTTTTCACCATTGGTAACTAATCGATAGTTAACTAAATAACACTATATGACTCAGCACTTATAATCTGCCGCTTTTTGATAATGGGCTTTGCCAATCACGGCTTCCCCTGTATTTTTGCGTTCCTATCAATAAGATATATCATCACAATCAACATTGCGCGCGAGAGTCTCAAGTGGAAATATCATCACAAGCTAAACGGAGCTTGCAAAGCAGCTATTTAACTCTTATAAAAATGACGAAGATCACAGATAATCCGATGACATTCGCGAAATAAGGGTTGATGAGAGATTATCTCTTTTTGGGCCCTCAGAGCCTGGAAAGAATGGCCTACCTCCTTCCCTTCATCCTGGAGTTGGGGCTCGCTCCCTTCCAGAGGATTGAACATCATAGAGGAATGCAAGCCTATCTATTTTGAGTATCCTAGGGGAAAGGTAATGAAGAACATCAAAGCACCATTACGTATTCATGATCTTGAGGATGCTTTTTTTAAGGCCGATATGCTGAGAATTTGGTATCTATGATACTTATGAAGACCTTCACATGGAGTTACTCTGGTCGGGCAGGGCTCACGGTTGATATTGGAAAGCAAGATCGTGTAAAACCTTTGACTGTTTGATGCATTATGCGACGAAGTATAGTATATTCCATAAACACAACATGAACCAATTCTATATCCACATAAAGAAGCCTCCAGAAACACCAAGGATATCATTTTCCTTTACAACAGTAACTAACTTTTGGGTGCCTTCTTACGCCTTTTCCGCAGCTTTCTCAAGCTTCCGTCTCTTGCTGCGAAGCTTCTGAGCCTCCTCATCCTTCTTCTTGTTGGAATGGAGCATCTTGTCCAGAAGCTTACGCTTCTTCCGGCTCATCATCATCTTCTGTCTCTCCAGCTCCTCCTCTTCCTTGCGCTTCTTGGCCGCATGCTTCTTCGACTGGGCGGACTGCTTCTTGCTCTTGTCCGCGCCGTTGCTAGCGGTATAAGGTAGACCAGCAGCCTCAGCTTCAAGTTCCTTTTGGTGCTGAGTACGAGCGGCTTCTTCCTCGTCTTCAGACTCGGATGCGGCCTCTTCCTCGAATCCACCAAACTCTTCGTCCTCCTCGCTCTCACTCTCACTCTCATCTTCGTCGGAGTTCGCGAGTTCGATATCCATACCACCATCGACGGACTCGTCGTCCTCATCGTCAGACTCCTCCATGGTCTTAGAAGACTGTTTCTTCTTCTCCTTGGGGGCCTCCTCCATCTCCTCGTCGCTCTTTTCTTCTTCCTCGCCCTCGTCATCATCGGCGGACAGCTCAGCTTCGCCTTCCTCTTCCTGTTCAGCGAGAGTAGCACGAGGATCATAGGCGCCCTTTGTCGGCTTCACCCAAGGGCTCAGGTGAGGTGGAAGGGTAGCACCAGGTGCGTAAAGATCAGGGCGAAGCAGCTTTCCTTCGTTGATGCAATCCCAGACCCACTGGGGCTGGATATATGTCCTTCCTGGAACACGCATTCCAGGTCTGATCTTCTGAACAGCTCCATCCTTCTTATCATCGGGGACAGAAGGGAGAGACGATTCAGGAAGAGGCGGTCGATCGACGATTTGGTGGGTGATTCTTGGGTCAGACTCGTCCGTTGTGAAGGCACCGTCCCCGAGGACCGCGTCCCATCCAATACGCTTGCAGCCGAACGCACGCAGAATGAATTCAAGTGGCCCTCGAGGGGCCTCTCTGGAGATGAAAAAGGTGAAGGGTGCAAATAGCGCACCAGCTTCGTTGCCGCTTAGCGCTGGTTGGGGAAGCGTGTCAGCTTCTGGTGCTGCGGGCTCGAATTTGTCGATCGCATCTTCATTTTCTTCCTGCACCTCGACCGCCTGCTCCTCAGATTCTTGGTCCATCACAGCGGTCTTGACCACGCTGTCCACCTTCTCCTGGATCTCGCGCGAGACCTCCTTGTTTGCATGGCCATTGGACTGAGCGCCTTTGGCTTCAATCGCTTTGAGGGCACTGGCCTGCTTGCCCTCGATTGTGAAGGCTGCCAATTCTGCGCCATTTTCATCGCTACGAGTGTCGAACTTCGGTGGGTACACCAGACCGATTGACGAGTAGAGTCGGTAGTTGACAAAACCGAGAAGAGTGGTGTAGAACTGAACAAAGGTCGCCATTATCCGGTAGTCGACATCTCCGCTGACTTTCTGGACGAAACGGTAGGGGACAAGCCACATGATATCCTGGCCCTGGATGGTGGCCTGATAGTAGATGCCCTTGATCGACAGGAACGACTTTCGAAGTGAATTCGTGGTGATGAGATAGTGCTGGAACTCATGGCACAGGCGCTGGCATAGTGCGATCGTCTTCGGGGGAACATTCGTGTCAGCTGGAAGGTTCGCGAAGAGGAAGAGAAGCGAGAGAGCATCATCGAGGTCTCTTAGCGCATCGATGAAGGTTGGGTATCGCTCTTTTATGATATGGTCGAGAGTGAGCTTTGGGGCGTTGTTCTTCTCCAAACGAGCAGCATCGCCGACTTCTCCTCGACCAAGAGACCGAGCAATCTTCTTCGAGAGCGCCTTCTGATCGCGAAACTTTCTGAGCAGCGGCTCATGAAGGAGATATTGGATATCTTTCGTGTAGTAGAAAGTAGTATTCGGCGTCGCGGTCTTGGAAGCCTTCTTCTTGTTACGAGGCTCACGGGGATAGATACCTGAACATTTCGATGCGTCAGCCTTTCGTCCACATGTTGAGATAGTAGAGAAGAAAAATTTTCTGCATACCCTTGAAGATGCATAGTCTTCGGAAATCAGGCAGGGAAATCTGGAGCTTGCGCACTGCCTGCGTTCTGGTGATGTAGTTTTTGGCCTGGCCAGAGGCGCCTGTGAAAAATTAGCATGGACATTCTCGCGGCGCACAATGAGCTGAAACGCACCCTTCTTCTTGATCTTCGCCATCTTGCGTGGTGGTTGTGTACCAAGAGTCGATAGTTGCAGCGACCGATAACGAAAAAAAAAGTTATCTGAGACTTTTCTGGTGCGGGCCGGAGAAAAGCTGGCGGTGGTCCGTGCTGGGCGGATCGAACGGCGGAGTCAGTCTGGGCGAGCTCGCATTTACAGGACAGCTGGAGAGACACGGCCTCCTCGATTGTTACGCTCAACGTCCATTGCTCTCGACCAGGGACATGGCACTCGCGCATCAGCGGTGATGGTGACAATGTCCGTCGATAGGAGGAAGGCTGCGGTGTTCGCTGCCGCAGTCGCCCTCCGAGTCCTGTTGTTCTGTGGCTTCCCCTCGCTCCCCGATCTGTTGACGGGCAGGGTCGAGGTCTCGACACCGGTCAGCAGCTTCAAGCGATGTGAGTTAGACAATAAGTATTTCCATTGATGTCGACTGACTGTTATTGCAGTGCAGGAAGGTCTGTTTCTTTATACGCGAAATGTTTCCCCGTACGACGGAGGTGTCTACCATCAGGTACGTTCCCGGAGCCTATATCTTTCGGTTGGAGATTGACTGGTACAAGGCGCCGCTTTTGCTTCCTATCTTCGCATTACTTCCCAGTTCGAGCGCATACCCATTGGTCACGGGGATCTTCTACTCTCTCGTTGATCTCCTGAATGCGAACGCCTTGATTACTATCTCCGACTCAGGAGAGTCGGTTGAAAGCCGACTCTACTCGACTCCGCGAAAGAATATTAAATGGGATGGGGTGATTATCGCAGCAGCGTATGTATGAGTTATTCGTTGCGCTTGCAGGAGAAAAACTAAGATTGAACTAGTTATCTTTTCAATCCCTTCACAATTGCGACATGCCTCAGCCGGTCGACCACTGTGTTCACCAACTCCGCTATCCTCTATGCCATATCCAGCGCGGTTTCAGGGAACGGATTCAACTCGATGCTATCATTAGCCGTTGCGTCCTATCTATCTCTCTACCCGGCCCTACTCTTCCTTCCTCTCGTCCTCCTATGTTATGATCGACAGGCGCGACGGCAGCCGGCTGCTCCGAACAGTGTGCTTTTTGGGCTGAAACATTTTGCGATCCTAGCTGGTAGTGTTGCTCTGCTTTTGGTCGCATCTTTTGTCATCAGTGGCAACTCGTGGGAATTTATTCCTGCGACGTATGGCGTCCAGTTGCTCGTGCCTGACCTGACCCCCAATGTGGGTTTGTGGTGGTACTTTTTCATCGAGATCTTTGACTCCTTCCGGGAATTCTTCCTGGGCGTATTCTGGTTACATCTGACCGGTTACGTTGGAGGACTGACGGTGCGCATACGACGACAGCCACTGTTCGTGATCACCACTCTCTTGGGCATTTTCGCCATTTTCAAGCCGTATCCGAGCATCGCGGATGTTTCTCCATATCTAGCGTTGCTTGCCCTGTATCGCCATCTATTCCCTTGTATGTATACCTCAGCCCTTGCAACGATACCGTTTCTGACAATTAATAGTGATGCGATACACATTCTTCGCCGTTTCCGCTCTCCTTTATGCGACTCTGCTGGGACCGGTGTTCCACCATCTATGGATCTACGCGGGCTCTGGAAACGCTAACTTCTTCTACGCCATCACATTGGTATGGAGTCTGGGACTGTCCATCCTAGTTGCGGATTCGATATTTGCTGCCCTGCGCGATGAATGGGAACATGAAAACCCACACATGAAGGGCAAGCCCGTGAGGCAGATTTGAGCTTTCATATATTCCAAAAAGCGTCATGTATTACTATACACATCATCATCTATGCGCGCTATTCTGCATCCGCCTTCTTCTGTGGTTCAACCACATTATTTAGCGGTTTAGACAAAATCACATAATCAGGCTCCTTGATCGTCCCATTCCGCAGCTTTCTCGGCTGCGGCGAATACTCATCCACCTCGTAGCCCAATCTCTCATAAAATCTGCTTGCCACAGCATTGGCCTTGAAAACCGTCAACATCGCCTTCTCAAGTCCTACTCTCCGGCCGATCTCCTCGTACAGATCCATCATACGCTTCCCAACCCCCTTCCCCTGCATCGCAGGCGCCAGATGGATTTCATAGCAATAAATCACCTCCTTCCCATCTTCATACGTGACCATAAAAGAGAGAAACCCAAGCGCTATATCTTTCGCGCCTTGAGTAGTACCATTGCCCTTCGCAGACTCCGCATTGCTCATTCTCTCTGACTTGGATTCCTCTTGCTTCTTTAGCACCATATACCGCATATCGGGTAACTTCATCTCCTTCCTCTTCTTCGATGGGGACCACCCAATGCTCGAATTTCCATAGTCATTGGAGGAAGTCAGTTCAATCAGATTGAAACAAGCCTGAAAGTCAGCTGAAGGGATTGAGGCTGCGCTGTGGATTTCTAGCGTGTATGTTTCAGAGAGCGTGGTGGAGCCTTTCTTAGTGGTAGTTGTGGCGGTAGAGTTATCGGCAGAGCTTGAGTGCTCTGGGATTGTGAATTTGAGAGACGGACGAGGCACATATGCCTCTATGAAGTCTGCGATTGAGAGTGTGTTGGTCCGTTCTACCCTCGGTAGAAGCTGGGGCGTTCGTGATGAGCCTGCGACGCGTTAGATGTGGGTTTTGGATACGGGACGTGTTGTGTTGGTGCTTTTGTGATGGAATTGTAGTAACACATTGTGGTTATAATTGGAATTTAGTGGATATGAATAACAACACAATACACCATGGTGTTGGTACAGAGAACGCAACGCGACTTGACGCGCTTCATGTAGCGGGGATCACGTTAACGAAAAATCAAGTATTCGAGGAGATAAGCTTAAATAATGCCGTGCAACTAGTAATTTCAAACGTCCGCTTTATAAGGCTTTGAAGCTGTAGATATAGTATACTGTACTTACCATTGCCATCTTCCTTGCCGCGTTTTCGCTTGCCAAGGCGCCCGGGGGTTGAGGTCGTCGACTGTATCGGCGAATTCGATTCAAGTTCAGAGACCTTATCCTCATGCACCGAGGAGACCATTGTTGGGCTTGTCCAATAGTAGATCTCGTCGTGATTGATGATTGGAGTTTCTGCTTCTGCTGTGCTGTGTATGGCTGCAATGGGCAGTTGATGCGTCGTCGGAAACCGTCGGCTTACCTGAATAGGTAGGTCAGCACTGGTGCAGGTCCGACATGTTAGGTTTCGCGGTGCATCAAAACATGCTACGCACACACCGGGACCAGGTCTCAACTGTTGGTTATAGAAGTATAGTGGAAATAATTTGAATACTAGATTTTACTAACTACTTCTTGTCTTTGATCTTCACACCACACATTTACAGTGACAACTGCCGAATGACAACTGCCGAATCTCCGATGCTGGTATCGCGTAAATAGCTCCGGATTCTATACGGTAACAATTAGGTAGCAATTTTTATACTACTCTTAGAACCGGTATATACATTATTGTATTCGTCTAGAAGGTAGCACCTGACTACAGCAAACCAGACACTTAGCTACGCCTTTGCTCTTTGCTCTACAGCAAACTCTTCCGCGCGCCTCTCCGCTTCTGCGTCTCCGATTTCTCCGAAGATATCCTTACCCCAGCGGAAGGGGAAGTTGTACCGTTGACCACGGTCGAGCTTGTTAAGGGCCTCGAAGTCTTCATCGGGAATGGTGAAGTCTGTCCGGAAAGATGCATTAGCTTCCCACCATGGCAAGATGGTAGATGATTTGTGCCAATCGCATAGGTCTCACCTTGGAAGTTGCTCTGGATTCTGGCGGGAGTGACACTCTTTGGCAGGACGGCTGTGCCGCGCTGAATGGCCCACGAGATGAGCAGCTGCGCGGGGTCCTTTCCAAGCTTCTTTGCGATTTCCTGGACGGCGCGGTCATCGACAACACTAGTTTTATTAATATTCCGGTCGTCACTGTCAGGGAGGGATTACATACCGAGGCAGATTATAGATGTTATTTCCTAGAGGACTATACGCGACAACGAGGATATTCTGAGAGCTTTTTAGTCACGCATTTACTAGAAATGGGCTCATTGGCTTTAACGAACCTTCTCCTTGTGCCACTTCAATAGCTCTGGCTGTTGCAGGTAAGGGTGCGCTTCGATCTGGTTCGCGGCAGGGGGTATGGTAGCAGTCTTGAGCAGCTTTTCGGTCTCTGCAATCGTGAAGTTGCTGATTCCAATACTGCGGATCTTTCCAGCCTTAACGAGCTTCTCTAGCGCAGCCCAGGTGTCGGAAATAGGAATATCTGCCAGACGGAAGCGCTTGGTGACTGGGTCGATAGGGAAGAGTGTCTCGTCGTTGGGCTCAAAAGCGACCGGCCAATGAATCTATCGTACGCATGTTAGAAATGTGCCATGGCGGTGGATCTGAGTGACGCATACAAGGTAGAGGTCCAGATAGTCAGTCTGTAGGTCTTTCAAGGTCTTGGTAAGCCCTTTCTCGACGTAGTCGGGGTGGTGGTGAGAGTTCCACAATTTGCTGGTGATCTAAAATGTATCAAGTCAGATCTGATTGCTGTCGCAATGAGGAGCCCATTTCATAACTAACAAATATTTCCTCTCTGGGTACTCCCGACTTCTTCCAGCCTCTGCCTACTTCCGCTTCGTTCTGGTAAACAGCTGCCGCATCGATGTGTCGGTATCCGGCACGGAGGGCGACCTCAACAGCATCTTCGACTTCATTCGGTTTGGACAACTTCGCAGAATTAGCAGGATGTCTCGAGTATCGAACTCTTTTGATAGTAGTTACCCAGGTTCCCAGACCGACAGCTGGGATCTCGTATCCAGAATTAAGCTTGAACTTCCTTCCCAGAGACATGATGGTTGGACTTATCCACGGTCGAGTACGACAGGTTCTTATCTCAGGCGTAGATAGGTTCAATACAGGATAATTCTAGATAATGCAAATGACACAGACGAGGACGATGTACGAGTAAGTTTTCCAGCATGCAATGCGAGGACCTCGCGTCTCTTAAATTTAACCCCTCCTCCCGTCGCGTTTCATCCCCAAGAGCTGATAAGTGTCTGCTACTACGCAAGCTACATAGCGATCGCGGGGTAATTCAAGGGGTAGCATAAAGAACAGAAATCTTCATTGGCAGCTCGTCAACCAAGACATTGTATGTCGGGAATTCCCAGCAAATAATCGGCTCGTTCTATTGCGCATTTTCTCCACAAGCCCCTCTTCCCATACGGCCTAGAGAGGTCTTTCCCGAGCACGCCATTGGACTTTTAAACAATGCTCCTCTAGGAGATGGATCTGCTGTATAGGTTTGTCGTGGGGGTGAGGCTTTGTCTATGAATGCTGGAAGGAAACATATCCGTGCGATGGCCTCTTTTCCGATCGTTGAGGCGTGGGGTACAATTATCGGAGTTATTCCGTGCAGAGTTGTATGTATGTACATACTTCAGAACGGGTATGTTCGACAAACTGAATAATGTAAACACAATGAAAGGTCCGAGCTGTAATACTTTGTTGTCGAATTTAGCTTTCAATAATATAACCAAGTTGCGAATTTTCGTCATCATGGCCATTCTGAAACTACGATTAGCTGATACCGAAGTACGCTTTCAGACTTCAACCTTGAAGACACCAAATCGATGGAAGAATAATATACATTGGTCTCGACGCCTGAGCTATTGATACAAAACACAAATATTCGCACACAAAGACATAAGGAGCGGTTTAAGCTTTCTCAAAGGCACTCAAAACAAGGCCGCAACCGCACACAAAGCAGAACTAGGTATCACATAAAGGAGTGGTGCGTGAAGTCATATCTCCGTGGCATCATACGGTCATTACACGACGTTTTCATGACCTGAGTATGCCTCGAGTCAGTATGCTTCCGTATCAGATGTGGAGACTGGACAACTTACGACCAAGAGGCTTGGCTCTCTTAGAGATGGACCTCGCCTGGTCCTGCTTGATCTTCGCAAGGCGAGCCCTAGAGGAAGACAGCATTAGAAACAATTGCCCCATTCATTGACGACCATATAGGTTATGCATGATGTTAGAGTGGTATGACTTACTCTTCGGCGGCCTCATGTTCAAGACGCTTAACATGTTCCCTGGCATCTCTCACTGCTTGCCGTGCTGCAGCTAGAGCCTTGTCTGCTTCTCGTTCAGCGGCCTCAGCACCTGCGACCCGCTCACGGGCAGCCGCAATGGACGGGTCTTCATGGTTCCTGTGCAACAAGCTGCGTCCATTGCTGCCGTTGTTGGTGCTGTTTGACGCCGGAGCTGGTGCGTGAGATGACGACCCAGAGCTTCGATGACTGAAGAGAGAACTGTGTCGCTGCTCCTGGTTATGGTGTTGCTCCGTCCTCTGAGGAGGTACATCCTTCTCGGTTGAGTGTCGACCAAAGATACCCATTTTGAGAGAATAGAATATTAACCGAGTAGTAGTAAGTTAATTCGAGCTGCACGATACAATATCGAGTTGAGACCGTTAACTGTCAAATTTGTTTCTCTTTTTCCTACAAGAAACATGGGGCATGATATAGTTGTGGACGACATGCCAAGGTCTGGATAGCCTGACGTCAAGCCGCTGATCACAATTCAGCCACAGCCATAATCCTTGCCGGCGCACGTCGTCGAAGCATCCAAATATCCAGGGTGTTGTATGAGGAAGAAAATCAGATTGGACGGTTTATCCCGTTGATATGACGCATTATGCACGACGTGGCAGGTGTGGGTTGTCTTTGACGTCGAGTCTGGCGATGATGTTGTGCCGTTTTCCTTTTTGGGAGATGGACTTCCTTCATTGCGCCACATGATGGTAATTAGTTATCGGAGAATTTCTTTCTTATCCACCATGGAGTGACATGATAAGATTAATAGTCGTCTACTTTAATTCAACTCCGATGGACCAAGGATGCTGTTTAATACTCAGAATATCCATCTAGAATACCATACCAGTAGAGTCACAGGTGATCCCTGTAATTGAATGTCGCCCCTTTCTGTAGGACAATGTTAACCTTGCTTTCCCGGCTTATCATATACAGTGGCAAAAAGTCGCGGGTGGTAAGACCATGGTGCCATGGTAGCCAAGAACCTTACTCTATTTACCGGCCAAACCTGGTATTGTCTAACCGCCGCGCGAAACGTGAAAAAGGCACAGTCACATTGACTCCAAGTGCTTAGATGCTATGCTATCCATGCAGATTTGGACAGTGCTAAGAGTGCTCTTTCTTCTCCTTGATGTATCTGGTTTGCAGTAGCGAAATATTCACACGGAATAAATCAAATCAGTCTTTAAAGTAGACACAAAACGAACTTCTACTTCTAAGTAATACCCCTCATCTTCTGGAAGATCGACATAAGACCGTATGTCTACTAACGAAGCTCTTTCCCCACTCAGAACAGTTTGAAACACAAAAGACGATTAATTGTTCCGCTCAGGAGACGGTTCGCCGTCCCTAAGTGCCATGGGAAACGCAGAAGCAGCACTTGCTTGACATCTCGTCATGTTGCACAGAAGTGACCAGACTCCGTCAGTGCCAGACGGTTGCGCGAAGAAGCAGGAAGTTTCTCCTCATAGCTCTAACCATCATGGCAGGCCCCGTCCTGCCAACCAGATGAGTTGCCTGCATAGCGACCGAGGACAAACTCGCTCACGACTATTCCACTGATGACAGCACAAAAAACGCCTATATTGAACGTCATGACAGCTAACATTCTAGGAAGAGGCTACTATTAGCTAGGAACTTAATTCATCAAATGTAATGTTAGAGCGAGCTCACAGTAAATACCCAATCATGGCCCGTATGCCTTCCAAGAATGAACTCAACCCGTCATTCCTCCAGCTCCATATTCTCCTGGGGGTCCATGGACTACAGAATCTGCGAAGGGCTCCTGCGGTAAAGGTCTGAAGTTGATTGTCTCGCTTCGAGCTGTTCTGTTCTCTCCGTCCATGAGAGTGTAAGAAAGGAGTTGACGGAATCTGAGAGATATCTTCTGCATCTTCCCTGTCGGTTTCCACATATAAAGGTAAAGGACTCATGTGCTCCTTGGTGATACGATCCCGACGACGTTGAGGAATCGTAGAAGCCAGTATAGATGCATGGGGGACGTGATGAATCAATTGGGCCTTGGAGGCCATCTGGATCTTCAAGACCCCAAGAAATCTATTGAACCAGGCCAATAAGAAGAGAAAGGATAATGTGAGAACGTAAGACGAATTGGAAGCAGTCGTCCAATCATTGATAAAAAGCGTTATGTGTGTTCCGGCCGTGAAAACAGCTGACATTGACATTCCAGAGTTATGCATAGGCTCGGTGCCATTCGTAGGATTGCGATGTCCCATTATTCCCATTGTCATATTCATGGCTGGGACTTCCTTTTTGGTTGGAAGCAGAGTCGTAGTATATAGTTAAGTAGCAGATCCATGGAAGATGGCCACAATTTAAGTAGGTTATTATACCAGGCCTATGATTCGATGCCGACCCATAAGCCGAAACTTACGATACGGCTGTGGTAGCTGAGTATGGATTAGGAATCTTCTTGAATGCAGCCACTAAAAGGAATTTCACCTCGCTGACCGTAATCCTTGTGAAGCTATGGCCATCATAGAAATCTGCTTAATCCTGCTCATGATGCATCGAAAGCAAACAGGACCAAAATTGAGCTATACTAGTCTCTTGGAGGATGATAGATCTTCATTGATAGTGTTTCGGTAACGAGATCAGTTCAACGTGATACCTGCTCAAATATGCTCACCACGACTAGGCACCCCAAGAATTCGCGCAAAAACCGACGACCTTCCAAACGAAATATAGATATAACTAGGATGAATACTGACGATCAGCGTCAATACTTTCCACGTTGTGTCTTTATCGACGCTTTGTTTCGGACTGCATTCCTAGTGATCTTTACATTTTACCACTTGCTGTATCTAAATACTTACAGGAGCATGATGAGCGCGATATATTTTTCATCCATTATCCATCCAATTGACCAACGCGACAGGAGCACGGTATATGGACTGAAAACGGAAAGATGGTCAGGTACAGGTCAAGATACTAAAAACCTCCTCGACAGTAAATATTCAATCAGCCAGCCCGCTGTAATCTAACGTTATTTATTTCAATTAGAGCTACAGCAGTGGCATGCACAACCCCCAAGGGCCAGCCAGTTTAGTTCAGCGTCTGTTGCCGAGCCTCACCATAGTCCACAGACTCCATAGGCAATGGCCTTGTCTGATGACGCATGTTTAGACTCGATCATCATCGCCGATCCTCAGCTTTCTGTCACTCTTCTTGCTCCTTAATGCGGATGGGTCCATTATGACGGATCGTGCTCTCTGCAACCCCTCTCCTATCTATAATACATGTCAATAGTTATTAGATATGTATCGAGCGAACAAGCTGACAGATTCATAGTAGCCCCAGAAGACGAATGTTACGATGAAGGATAATCCTGCAACAAGGATATACCATCTCCAATCCGGGTTGTCTTTCAGAGCATTAACATTCATGCCGAATAGTGACTGGTGGTCATTCATCAGCATTTTTCATTGGTAACTAGAGACTCGTGACTTACCGCAGTGAACATCAGAGGCAGGTAGATGAACTATGCGAAGGCGGTTAGTTTGCAAAGGGCTCAGAGACATACTGAAACTTACGGTAACAAGAGTAATTCTTCTTATTATAGCAGCCTCGTCAATAGATGCACGAGCAAGTTCCTGATGTTTGTCAGATATTATCTCAAGCCATAATAACAGCACTGACCAGTTGAAGTATGCTAGTGATTACTTGTTCGAATTGATTCAATTGATCCGTAGTGTCTCTTTTCATAGTGTCGAGGTTCTCATTCAAGCGTTGACATTTCTCCTCTATTGTTTGCTGATCCATATGCGAGGTCTCGGCGTATTCCTTCATTTGATTTCGAGTATCCTTCACTTGGCGGAGAATGGTATTTCGAAGCCTACCAATGTAGATAAGGTCCTTCGAAAGTTGGTCAAACATTTGTGAGCGAGTAATCCGACTGGAACCTCTCAATCTCTGCCATAGATTCAAGGAAAATTAGTGACGCACGTAACCTTCCGAAGGTAGTTATAGGACCATACGTGTTCTGTTATGTCCGCATCTGCCCTTTCGCACACTCTCTGCCATTCCAGGTTCAGTTCTTTCGAGAACTCGATTAGAAAATCTATGCAATCCTCAGGAACCCAAACTTTGGACAACGTGCTTCTATAAAATACCCAGTCCTTCCTATCGGGCTCCATGATCCATTCAATTCCGCGTAACGACGGACGCTGGTTATTGCTTGCTGATGCTTCATCAGGCCAAGAAAGCTGTATCGAATACCTCATCCACCATCTGTTGCAATACGGACATGGCTCAAGCGTGTGAGTCTCCTGTCCTACCGGTAGAACATCTTTCCAAGTGATATTCTCATTATACACACTACTACTATTAGCCTCGACACAACATGTTCACGCGATAGTGTTCCTCACAACGTACAGCATGCTTTTCTTCGAATTGTTAACACGGAGACAACATGGGTATTTATCCAAATCATGTTTTGGTAAAAATTGGAGTTTGTGGCTCTTTTCTTCCCGCGTCAATAACAAACCAGGTTCATCGGCATGGCCTGGCTTTTTTATGAACCAGTCAACCTTTCTCATTTTATAATTGTTTAGACCAAACCCGCAAGATAGAAGATACGTCATCAACTTTCTTTTTCCCTTTGCTAGTTCCAATGCACGTTTCCCGTCTGCGTTCGTTTGATCCCAATCCAGGCATTTATTTGAAGGTTCCTCACCGGATATTGATTTCAGGACTTCGCAAGCCGTCTCTTCTTCTGTGTTTTCGAGGATGTAATGGAGCCCAGGTTGTCCCTCTTCCACTTCTTGGGCCAAATCAAACTCGGCAGTGAGCAATTTGTGAAGCATTTCCATGTCGTCATTTTCACTGTCGATTCTGCGAATCAATTCTTTGAACGTTGCTTTATCTCTCTTCGCTAGTAGTATAGCTATATTCTCGTTGTTCTGTTGAAGGGCCCGGAGCAACGGTGTTGTGCGATCCCTGTTTTGCGCATCTGGTTTTATTCTCGGATACTTGAGAATGGTTTCCACAATTGCCTCATGACCAAAATCGACCGCAAGTGATAACAAAGTTAATCCATCATCATCTGTGTGGTGTACATTGAATATTTCAGGGTGCGATTCACCCACTCTCTTGATCAGGGTCTTAACGAGATCAAGGCGTATTTCTCGCCGATTGTAGTTCCTAGCTTCTTCATAAGGGTCCTCAGCTTCTTCATAAGGAAGGCTTGCCTCATAGAACTCACGATTCCTCCGCTTTTTTTCCTTATCCAAAAAAAGCCAATACAAAGGGGTGCGCCCATAATTGTCTTGATCACAGAGACATTCATCTTTTGGAGAAAGTAGATTAATCGCCCAGTCGTCGAAAACCTCAATAGCTATTGATAGTGGCGACCTACAGGGACGCCCGCCTGAGGTAAAGGCAAGGAGTGGAAGGTCGTCGAAATATTTGCAGAGATATTTCACTACATATCGATTTTGGTAACTTCGTAGTATTGCATTGGATAATGGCAACTCTCCATGATGTAGTTCAGTTAGATCGTCTTTGTTTGCGATGAGAGCCTCGATTACCGGATCTCTCCTGTCTTCTTCTTCCTCTTCCTCGAAGAGGAACATCTTTTCCTTTTCCCCGGAGAGGAACATTCTATTTCGCATGGTTTCAGGATCAGGTACCTCCAAAAGTGCATCCATCTTATGGCTGGACAGAATTTTGTCGGTTCCTACCAGTTGAGAAATGTAGTAGACGTTACGCCATTCTACCGCATAGGTGAGAGCCGTCCAGTTGTCGTCATCCATTTTATTTAGCCTCGCCGGGTTGACTTGGTCTTGCTCTAGAAGCAAATCGAATATACGCTTTGTCATATTTTGGCCGGGACGCATAAACTGAGCTCCAGCAAATTCGCACATCGAACAGATCCATGATAAGGGAGTTCGACCATTTTTGTCACAGAGAGAAGAGGGAAAGCTCTTGCTTTCAAGTGATGATAGAATCCGACTCCAATGTCTATTTCGGAAAGCATGATGGAACTCTTCCATAGAGGTTATTGGAGAATCATCCGTCGCTGAATAATAGGTATTTCTAGATCCATAATTCATCGCGTGGAAAGGAAAAGTAAGGAAACCTTGGTGTTCTAAAGTGGGAATGGTACTTTTCTCACATAAACACTGAAAAATAAAGTTAAAAAGCTAAGAGGATAGCACGGGTGATATATGTGTCACTTGTCTAACAAGGCTGAGCTGGCAAGTGTTATCTGAACAGGGAATAGTTTGTCGCACTAGAGTGCGCGAACCAATCCTATTGATGTGATAGATGCAATGTATTGAACAAGGCAGACAGTGGGGCTGTGAGACTTCATGCAGATAGCTCCTTCAATATATCACTCACACATATCCTGGGCAGAAACAATTCTAACTCGTGATTGGCTACATAATAACCAGCGAGGCTGCGCAAATATCATGACGATAACGGTTCATGGTCCTGCGTCTATGGAGATATATCAATCTTTAGTTACATGCGATATGCAAAAAAGGAAAAATAAAAAGAAAGTTGCTGCTGGAAGTAGATGAGCTGCGTCAAATATTAACTCCTCGTCTGCCATTATTATTTAACATAGACAGAAACTTGGCCGAAACGATAAACACAAAAAGAGTCGTAAAATAAACGATTATTAGAGAGCCCCAAATCTCTTCAATTCAGCCTCGGTCCATTCCCATAGACTGTTTCCCATGTCCTTGTTCACGACGTAGGAGTTTTTTGCCTTTAGTATTCCAACCGGGACATAGTATGCGCCATTCACCAAGTCATCCTTTTTGGCCCCTGCGGCAGCCCAGAGTTGGTTATAGGGACCCTTATGCAACGGGGTGGCGAAGATCCCGCTGGCCTTCGCAGAAGCAGCTGCGAAAATAGAGCCTTTATACATGGAGTCATACAGGTCAGTCATAATGACACCTGGGTGGACAGATACCGATTTGATCGATGGATAGCGGCGAGCGAGCTCTGCTGCGAACAGGATATTGGCGGCTTTAGATGCACCATATCGGACCAAGCTCTGACTAGTATTTTTCAGCTTCTTCTGGTCGAGAATAGTCTCAAAAGACGGGGCCATATTGTGTCCTATGGATGAAAGAGAAATAATTCGGACATCAGAGCCTGGTTCCTCCGCTGTTTTAAGCAGGGTGGGCAAAAGCAGTTTGGTCAGAAGAAAATGACCGGTATGATTTGTGCCTAGCTGGACTTCATGGCCCATCTCTGTTTCACCTGGTGGCAACGCCATGACTCCGGCATTAAGCATCAAAATATCCAGTCTCGACGCCTGCGATTTGAAGGTGTCCGCTGCATTCTTGATGGAAGTTGTCGACATCAAATCCAAAGGGAGCCAGGTGATTGTCGCATCCTTTCCAAGATCTTTCTTGATGGATTCAATTGCATCTTTCGCTTTTGACTCAGAGCGAGCAGCAAGGAAGATATGTTGCGGATTATGTTTGGCAAGCTGGAATACTGACTCCTTGCCCAATCCCGCATTTCCTGCGTATTTGATTTAGTTGGTGACTTTCATTCTCGATTACGATCGCTTTTCGCGATCGTACATATCAGGCGCACATACCACCGGTTACTAGAGCAACCTTTCCTGTGAGATCTTGAATGTCCCTATCAGGTTCAAAATTGACTGATCCGATGTAGTTACAAGGATTGACAAATTCTGCGACAAAGGACGCCATGGTTGAAGGTTGGATAAGAATCGCCGCGTCGATAGCCTGGGATGTTAATGTCAGAAGACTTAATGCACTTGGACACTTGCAGCAACGCGTTGTAGTATATTCTTTTGAGAATTGACGATGTGCCCGAGTTATTTAACCAAGGCCGCGAACTGCGCCCGTCCACCTCGTACCACATGGCGTCATTACTTTGTGGAGAGTCGGCGAGACTCAAAGGTCCGAGTTATTTAAGCATAGTGGAAGTAGTATCCACTACGGAGTGAAGGGGTTTATATTGGACGACTAAATCAAGATAGATCCGCATGCTCAAACTGTTAAGGTTTGGATATATTTGCCTCAGCTTAAAGTACCTCGGTATCATCGTATGTCGGGTAGCCGGGTGCTACTGTTCCGTCGGTCGGCTTAACTATCTAAGTACCCCATATGAAAGCTTTACTATTTTGTATTCTCAATTATGCAGTGCATAAAGTGCGAGAAGCAAACCTGGGAAGCTGTCCAAGTGTATCTACTCTGGCAGAAGATGTATTTTAGCGCAGTACGCGGGGCAGCGTGCGTGTAACCTCGACGGCTTCAGATCATGTTATGCATGTTTGAATAATGTAAATGTTTTAAGTATGCACCGTACTTTCAAGACGTTCTAGGTTTATTTAAACTACGTAGTTTTATGGAGACCCCCTGTGGATCTGGACTGATTAATCCCGAAGCAGCCAACTGGATCGTCTAGTATGTATCCGCCTTAGTCAATTACGTAGAATCACCAATAAGACATTTCCTCGCCGGTAACCATTACTACTTTTTTCTAGCATGTATACCAAAACCATAGACTTATTTCAGTTGATATGTTAACGGTAATCTATTCTTCGAAATTCATCGGGACTACCTGTTGTTGCAGGCGCTGTGAACAGAATCGTATCAGGTTTTACGATAACCAATAGTCTGTTGCACTTTCGCAGCATCTAAACGTTTAAAGTCTTGCGGAAGTCAATACTTGTCAGTTTTGTTACGAGTACTCCGGCTTGTATTTAACATCGAGTCTCGAATATATCGGAGGGGAAAGTTGGTTAAGATTATTATTACTGAGGACAGCATAAGGGTGATTACCCTGGAAAAGCTTGACTGAACTCGAAGTCTGAGTCATAGAAGAGGATTTGTGAAACATTCCAGAACATCGGTGCTGTGGTCTAGTGGTAGGACGTCACGTTGTGGCCGTGCCAGCCTGGGTTCGATTCCCAGCAGCGCCAACCATTCCATATCTTTTTGCCCCCTTTGTGTGGGCTATCCTTGGCGGCACTAAGCCGACTTCTGCAGTCAGCGTATGCACCCATTTCTTCTTTTCTTTTCTTTTCTTTTTTCACATCAGGTTACTAGTTTCAAAGGAAAGGCAGAAGTAGATATCGCTCGTCTTAAGGAATTTAAACTCCATGGCTACAAGAGTATAGTAATATTTAGCAGCTAAAGGACCGAACAATATATATATTCGGAGGTACAGGATTAGCGAAAAAGTATGTTCGGGAATAAGTTACAATCAAACCTATGACTATTGGATTATATTTCAGTGCAGATTACAATACCTAGGATTCTTTTTTTGATCGTGCTATTGCCATAAGTTACTGGCTGCATACCCGAGTGAGATACTGATGTAGGAAGACATCGCAAGACTTAGCGCTAAGTCGAAGTGCTCGAAGATATAGAGGTATAAAAGGGAAATCTCGGAGTCAAGGCCTAAGATAGAGCCTGAGGGTGAGTTTTGCTTTCTGTATAGTATATCCTATTGACACTGATAAATAATAGCTGATGATTGAAACTGACACCGAAGTTGTCTGTCGCCTTCTCCTAAACTTAGTTTCCTTGAGTACATTCTTAAGTCTTACTTCTTCACGTGTCCTCTTAGCGACGTTTCCCCCAATACCACTATGATTCGAGACGTGTAAAAATAGGCTGCCGCACTTTTTCGTAGTGCTCCGCTAAATAACTACCCGATATAGGACCTAAAAGATAAAGGTCAATACCGAAAGCGATGCGTATTCTATGTTTCTAAGAGTTGTTTCGGTGTTAGAAGCAGGATAGGGAATATTGTCTCAAATATCCAAAGTCACATTATTAGAGTATCCAATTTTTAATTGCCTAATTGTATTAATCACGACTATCGCATAGTAGTTCCCAGTAATGTAGAGTCGATACAGGGGACTGCTAGATTATTCTAGCTGTGGGGTTAAGTATCTACCATAGACCCGGGGAAGGAAAGCAGCGGAGGACTTCGACTGCATTAATCTGCTTCGAACTTCTGGCTTTAGGTTACAGGCAAATTTACAACTGTAAAGACGCGTTCGCCAACGATGAGCTCACTTACTAGGTGATCGGGGTCGCCTCTGTGAATTCATTGAAAAAAGGGATCATATAGGAAGGCAGGTAGGGTTGGGAGATATCCTGGCTATGCAGTCAAAGAATAGGCTACCCAAAGTGGCAGTAAAAAGTTATATTTCGAGCGCAGAATGCCTCTAAGGCAATTCAAAACCTGTAAAGTACTGCATGTACAATTAATAAAGGAACAGAATCTATTATTACAGTTATTGGTGCAGACAAGGATCAGACTGGATAAGGGGGAAGAATGGTGGTTACTGTGATATAGACTCGCCACTCATATTCTGTTCGAGCAAACCTGGGGCTTTTCTATTTCTGCAGGTATTTTCACAATACCCAAATGTTACAGAATATGTAGCTTATTGTCCATTAAACCTTGATGAAGATTCCAAATATTCTGCTCCTATGACCTATTAGTTACACGTTCAGATTCTTATGAACATACTTCCTTCATAACTGTTTGTTGAAGCTGTTCCTTCGCAGGAGGAACTGTCATTTTTTTTCATTCGGTAGAATATAACCACAAGAATCATATATATTAAGATCTGGGGCCGGACTAGGAGAAGTTCTCCTTTTTGGTCTAGTCGTTTAGTCGATTTCTTAATATTATATAATTAGTGAGGCGTACGTTAATTTCTAGATAATATTTTATTTTTAGAAGTTTATCAATTCCTTCTTAGAGTGTTGCGCATCAATCTGTTTAGAAATAGAAATCAGAGTACATAGAATCAATCATCTAAGCAAATATGTATACATGCAAGCCCATATTCACTCTGCATCTTATCTCTACGTCGAGCTGCTATTTTGTAACGATACAGGCGAATAGCATAACTCGGTAACCTATGCTTAACGGCTACCACTCTTCTACCACGTACTATCTATCTACTCGGAACCATGATGAGAAAGCACCCGCCCTATATTCAGAACCAAACCTGTGGCTAGCTCGCTCGGTAGCTTTCCATTTTAGCCAGTAGTAACTCCATAGCCCCTAGTGTATCCAAAGTTTCCCTAATTCCTGCGTAGCGTAAGTTAACTCGAAATTCCCAAATATTTCCCATAAAACCGAAGCGTAACCAAGGCATGCATAGTGTTAGGTCCACTTTTTCGGAGTGAATGGCTTCATAAAATTTCGCGGCGTTGCTTAGATCATCCAATCGGGTGCTGTGGTCTAGTGAGTTTTGCCTTCTATCCAGTATCACCAACTTTAACTAACCCCCCAATTGGTGGTAGGACGTTACGTTGTGGCCGTGCCAGCCTGGGTTCGATTCCCAGCAGCGCCAACATTGAACTATCTTTTTGTCTGCTCTTTTTTTTTGGTCCTCACCAGGACGATGGTATTTGGGGTAGAAACAGCTACTGCGGCAGTTACTTGAATACGGGCCCACAGATAGCAAGTTTTTACTACGCGCAGGCCAAGAGAGTGTGAGGTTTAGATAAGCCATCGACACTCAAATGGATTCCGGGTTTCATACCGAAGAAGCATACTTTAGAAAGACTTCATGGTGGCTGGCCGTTTTGTAAAGGCGTTGCGCAGAGCGGTGATTTCACTAGTCTTAATTTCATGGCAATAAAGCCATTTCTCACAAAGCACAGAATAGGGCGGTGCAAGGTTTTCCAGGAATGTATACCAACGGTATCTCTGCGATTATATTTGGGTGATCCCCGTTTAAACTGCGTGTGTAATCGATGTTGAAGAAAACAGAAATCGAGAAGCTGGCGCGAAACCTTCGCCTATGAATCTATTCGAGGGAACAAGACAGAGCTGTACTTCTGTTAGCCGTATGTTACTGCTCGCATGATTTGGTAGAATGTATCCATGTATGGTCGTACATATGATGGTGTCACTATTATTAGAAAGGAACAGATCGAATTCGATGCCTCAAACTACACCATGAAATGCACGGGCTCATATACAACGTACTAAGTGACTGGAGAAACCTTTCCATAATGGCCTATCAGAGATCGATGATCTGCAGATCGACAGGGGGACAGCGATGAAAAGAATATGCGTAGAGGTCAGAATCCACAGCTTCAATATCACTTACACACCTGAGCGAAAGAGTCCTCTCGTCTGCTTTCTGGGAGCGAGAACAAATGTGGTACCTTGCAGCAGTTCTCCTGGCACTTTGACGATAAACGGACTTCAAAGAAGGGTCTATGTGATATATTCGAAGAGATGAACTGCGAAGACACATATCTATATTTTGGAATGACCCTTATGGCTTTTCTTGGTAAGCTAATGTGTGCGCGTTTTAAACCCTATACCCTTTCCTAGAAAGAGACGACAGATCATTTAGATATGAGAGGATATTTTCTATCGCATGAAATAACCGAGGCAGGCCGCGATTTTAATGATCTTGTGAGCGTATTCCACTAAGTGTTCTGAGCCTCCATTTCTCTTACTGGTCAAACGTGCCGCCAACGGCAGTGCTACAGAATTGTGCAATGACTTGGCTACAATATGAGGAGACTGACTTTAATGGCTTCCTTCCAAAAGGTGTACAAGTAAGCCAACCTCCTTTCTTAGATCTAATAGGCTTCTTGATTCGGAGTTGTTTCGTATAAACGTTTCTCGTACGGTTCACGTCGGTACTCTAGGAAGAAAGTCTACTTACAGTTTGCAGATTACTTACACAACCCACATAGCAAAGACAAGAGTCAATTCGCGCACCTTTCTAGCTAGCAAGATAATGCTGCGCCGAATCGACTTATATGAACCGGTCGAGTATATCTGTGTATTCATAGACTTTACAGCTTAGTGAGCCCTATGTATAAACAGCTATATTATTATCCTCAGATCCTGGTGTTTTGTCATTAGTGAACTTCTATTTGCCGGAGTTGAAGCCCAAGAGGGAAAAAATATTGAGGGCAAAAAAAATATGAAATTAATGGCGCTGCTGGGAATCGAACCCAGGCTGGCACGGCCACAACGTGACGTCCTACCACCAATTGGGGGGTTAGTTTAAGTCAGAGATGTGGTTGGTTAAAGGTAAACTCACTAGACCACAGCACCGATTTTTATTTGCCAGCGCCGATTTAGCGATCTATTCTCCAGTTGCAATAATTAGCAGATTTATCCCATTCGGGAATAATCAATCACTGACCGTTGTTGTGGAGGTGATATAAAAAACGCGCGCAATGGCTCAAACATCGTGTAAATAATGATAGAAGAATAATATAAGATAGATTGCCTTTATACAGAAATACTATGAGTGATAATATTGCCGCTGTGTCAGGCTATACTACGTCGGACGATCTATAGCAACAACAGCCTACTTCCGCGGGGACCCCTCAACCAATTTACTCTACATAGTGGCACTGCAATCTCTATACGAAAACTTATAGCGATATAGGATTTGCTACACACTGTAATACGTACAAGCACTATTGGAATCGATGTCCTTGCTAGCTTCAGAGAGATATAGTGCGCGAGGGTCACTTCCTAATATCCCGGAGAATAGAAAGTGACAGCAAACAAACAAAAAAAAAAAAAAAAAAAAAAAAAAAAAAAAAAAAAAAAAAAAAAG
>JAPVCB010000026.1:2211536-2235923 GCA_029606185.1 Paecilomyces formosus
GTGATTTTGCAATAACATATATGAATGTCAACAAACGATAGGCACAGGCGGTTTCCACAATAATCTCAATCGCAAAGAGTACGAATATGTATATTCAAAAAAAAGCCAAAGTCTATTCACAACCACTTGCAACCAGGTCTCTCACTACTAGGGGTACGCCATTTGCGGTGCAGGCTGATATCCAGTCAGCTCCGGTCTGGTCCGCAACTCCGCTTCCTTCTCCTCCTGAACCAGTGCACAACAACTGCACCAAAACGTGGCACAGCAGTCTCCACAGCAGGATCCTTTGATTCCAAGCTTCTCACGCATTTCGCCACGTCGAACTGTCTGAATGATCCATTGGAAGTAGCCGAGGGATAAGACGCCGAAGATTGCGCACTACAAAGTACTTGAGCGTCAGCAAAATAAGATCCATCGTATGCTTCCGAGAGTACCCACGTCCGCGTTAATGCTACTATAGTTTTGCAAAGTTGGATCTTGAAGTCTCGCCTGGGTCTTACCGAACGTAAGACAAGGGAGACAGCAGCTCATAAAGCCTTTCATAAGAACATTAGCTTCATCTGCAAGAAGAAGAAGAACCCGTACGAAGACGCACAGAGCGAAGATGGAGAGCAGCATCCAAACAGTGAATAATTCCAATCCGGGTTTTGGGTGATCTGTCGCGACTCCTCCGAATTCGCCTGCTGATACGTTGGCGGGCCATTTGGGTATGCACGGTAGCTCTTTTCGTGTGCACTCATGATGAATTGATCAAAGGCGATGTTGGAAAACCTCGAGTAAGTGTATTGGTAACAATGGAAGCGATACACTCGGTACTGACCAGTGAGAGATTTGAAGGGAACATGCATCCAACTTCTCAGTGGCATATGTTGTGATTTATATGTTCTCCAGCGAGGCCCATACCCCTGGAAATCCCATCACCAGAAGACAGCAATTTTTCAAGCACATACATCATGTCCCCTTATTTTGAATGGTTCTTACCCAAAAGGGAAGTTCGCATTCGTATATACAGTGACTTACCCGATGTGTGCTAGAATGGTGGATCGCTCTCAATAAGGTTGTTTTAGTGGATCTTTCATCGAAGCCACCGCGAGTGGAATTATTGTCGAACATTTCAACAGGGTAATTCGCGTTCGTACGTGAGATCGTACTCTAGACTAGCTGTGATCACCGGTGCACTAACATGACAACTGTGGTTGGGATTGGGAATAGATAAGTACCGCCACATATGATCCTCGGCAGTACTGGACCATTCTGCCAAGACCACAAAATCTTAATTCCTCGATTCCGGAGACGAAATAGGCCTATATCGTGTTCCTCCAGGTTCTGTGAATGGTAGCCCAAGTTCCTTCATGGGCCACCGAACATATTCTCGATGAAACTCATCAAGATCGCGAAAAATAGCATTCATCACATGCTCTGGCCATTGACGAATAAACCATGCTGAATCCAATTGTTCCAGCAAGACTGCAAAGAAAGAAAATACTACCAAAGCAGCTGGACTCCGATGTTGTGCATCCATTAGAAAGAGATCTGGTAGTGTATATAACCAACCAAAAATCAGGGGCCAGAGTTGTGATTCTGTGGGTCGTAGGTTGTCACTAAATATAATATCATAACTGTAACCAAGTCTTTCTAGGACTTGAGAGTAATTCGTGCACTCCAGAGTGCCATCTTTGAAAGTGGCTGATAAAAGAAGTCGAACTCTAGCCAGACCGTCTCTGTATCCATGTGACGCCGGTTCTTTGCTGCGGAAAGGAGTGTCCTTCTCTGGGGGAACTGCTGCTTCATCAGCGCCATGGATGGAAGAGAAGTCGATAGACAGGGTCGCTTTGCATGATTCCATAATTGATCGCAGACCCATGAACAGTGACAGACATCCTGGATTACCGTCATCTCTGTAAGCCAGGTACTCCCCAGGCTGCGGTCCCTTGGCGAGCGAGCAAATAAATACGAATATCGACGACACATAAAGTGCAGGGCTGTTGGCCGTGTCTAGAAGTGGAATTGCGGCTGCGACATCGCGAACAGCGGTCTCATAGTGCCGTTCAGCCACGGCATAGAAGTCGGTGTTCGGGGCCAGGCGCGCCCAGTGGAAGCCCGAAAAAGCGAGAAGAAGCCGCAAGACATAGTGGAACGAAAAGCCCAACTGAGAAAGCTGGTTCTGCATTTGTGGCCGGGAGCCGCCCAAGTCGTTCGAAGTTATAAAATGATGAAAGAGTGCCATGTCAGTTGCTGTGAACTGGAACTGCTTGTTGACCACAGCTTCGTCTAAAGGTGAGCTTTCCTCATCATGCTGTTGCCTGAACGGCGAACGTGAACTATGCGCTCTTTTTGGAGGAGTGAAATTGATTTGGGATGAAGATATAAAAGTGTAGTTCTCATCGGATGATTTGGACGAGGCCGTGGGAGAGGCCGACCCCTTTACGGATGATTTCGTCGAAGAACTTTCTGAGATTAAGCTGTAATCGCACTCAATGGAATGGCGCAGGCAGTTGGCACAATCGGGCTTCGATTCATCACACTGCAAGGCTTTAAACTGAGTACATTCCATCATCAGCTACTTATGCGGGAATCTAACCTTGACTCTGCGGGTTTTGCAGTTCCGGCATCCCAAGCGGGACTTGTGATGAGACCGCCGCGACACTTTGCCAGTGTACGGGCCAATTCTAGCACTCATTCTGTATCACGGAGAAATGTTGTAAACCTGCATGTAATAGGCACATGAAAGGAGAGACATCTATTGAACTGGTTCTTCTCTGCTGAGGGGCTATGTACAAGTCTTGGCTCCGGTCGGCCTGAAAGTAAGTTTGTGGTTTGAACATTGATGGGCGGAGGTTTTTGCGTCCAGACCCACTAGGCAGTGCCATCTAGAGCAATAGAGTTAAGTATACCACACGATTCAGAGTTGCATACAAGAAGTAGACAAGTAGCTTAGACACTCTCATCTAAGTTGGGGGCAAGATGAGAGGCCAGACTGATGGATATTGCTACAGTGACTCGAACCTGGTCAAGACAGTACGGCTCCGCTCATTGGATGCATCTCTATAGTACAATATATACATACATAACACGCTCAATATCACATTTTATAATACATAAGCATCCGAGTCACCAGAGAGGAGAACCCAACCTCTTTTGAACATTATTTGCTTTCTGACGCTTCAAAGCCAGAAGGTTCAATGACCATGTTTGATTTCTCTCCGCGAGATTCTTTTCGCGCCTCTCTCTCCTCCTTCTTCGCTTGTTCCTGCGCCTCTTGCTCCACTTCTTGCCAGCCTCGTGCGGTGAGGCCGCGTTCCCGGAATTCTTCATCACTGATGATCTTGACCATCTTGAACTTCCACTTTCCCAGCTTCAGAATAAGAAGATCGCCGCTAATGATGAATTCCTGCGTTCTGTCGGCCGGCCAGGTCTTGATAGGCGTGAACGAAAGGTCGTCCGACATTTCGCCGGAGTCGCCAGCGCGACTGCCCACGTACGCACCCTTATTGGCGATGATACGTTGACCTTCGCTTTTCGAGGAGACCAGACCAGCAGACCAAAGGACTCTGTTAAACGGTTGGTTATATACAAGGGAGCGGGGGAGAGTGACCCGAGGAGCGGGCATATTGCCGAAATGTGTCTGAGGGGCTTGTTTATTTCCAGATTGCATATTATCAAACCCGGCCGTTGGGGAACGAGTTCCCTCTGCTTCAAGAACGGAGGGATCAATCTTCAAGGCGGGTTCGGTAACAGGTCCGGGAGGGGATGCTTTTGATCCAAAAAGCTGACGATGCTGCTGAACGGTGGCATCTGCATCCTCCTTACCGTGGATGAGCTCAACAAATTCGCGAGCAAGGGTATGTTGCGCCACACGTCTGGATGGGTCTTTGACATGTTCTTCCATTATCTTCTGGATTTCAGGAATCGGTACGAAAGTGAACATCTTCAAGTAGCGTTCAACATCGGCATCCGCTGTTCTCACGAAGAACTGCGATGTGTTAGCATTGTCAAGGACATGTTTGTTCTGTTTCACTAACTTGGTAAAGCTCAAAGGTAGTAGTCATGTCCTTATCAAGCCAGATGGCGTTACCCGCAGACTTTCCAAACTTCGCACCAGAAGACGTAGTCAAAAGTGGCGTGGTGAGACCGATAGGTTTCTCCATATCATCGTCCAGCGACTTCCGGTCGATTTCGATAGCCGTGTTTTTACCGACCGCTTTCACTGCATCCATACCGAACAAGATATTTCCGTATTGATCAGCACCGCCGACCTGGACTTGGACCCCTTTCTTGAACAGTGTCCACCAGTCCCATGCCTGCATCAGTGGGTAACTGAATTCAGCGAAGGACATGCCATCGCCCTTTGTCAAACGAGTCTTCACCGTGTCCCGTCCCAGCATGGGACCCAACCTTATGTGCTGACCCAGATCTCGTAGGATTTCATAGAAGGAGATTTTGTGCCACCAGGTATTGTTGTTGACCAATGCCCGTCTCCAGATATACTGTTGCTTTTCGTATCCATGTCTGATGCCGTACTTCTCGATACTGGCACCAAGCTTCTTTAGCTGCATGTGCATATTGGCCATGTTTGCTTTGCGAACAGAGTTCTGCTGGGCCTCGCGTCCTTGTAGTCTTCCTGTAGGATCCCCGATTCTCGACGTCGCACCCCCGAGCTACAGCTGATTAGACAAATTTCTCACAGCGAGCAGATAATCAATACATTGGCATGGGTCAGTCAGTACTTACTAGGAAATAAACCGGCAAACCGTGTACATACGCCCAGGCCAACACCATAAAAGGCAGCATATGACCAACATGCAACGAAGGCGCCGTAGGATCAACACCAGCGTACAGTCCAACCCTCTTCTCAATGAACAGATGATTCAGAATATCCCGTTCCCTATACCATCATGAAAAGAAACCAGTCAGCTCCTCCGTTCCAGGAACAAAACTCACATATCGTCCAGCGTCTACGAGAAAAGTACGGCCTTTGTGTCCACTCACCCAACGACATCATGTAATAGCTCTCGCTCCTCCAAAACCTGCACAAAGCTCTTCCTCTTTCCTGCCCGAATCTCCTCCGCGTACTCCGCCCATTGTTTCTCCATATCTTTCTGTCTCTGAATATATGCCTGGGTGATCCATCGCGTTTGCACTGCGCGCGCACATTGTCGCCATGTTTTGTCTGCTGTTGGTCGGTATGATACTGAATTTAGAGAGCGTAGCCGCGTAGCATCAGCGGCGAATGTGTACTTGGTCCGGCGACATAGTCGTGGTGTTGGAGCTGGTGCTGTTGGAAGGTTGCGGAGACGAGTCGCGCGTGCGAGGGTTGAAGGTTGTGGCCACATTGGGCCATGTAAAGCGAAGGACGCAGTTCAAGGACAAATTGGAGGTAATTAGTGACCGCAAATGGGAATGATTTGTCAAGAAAGCCTCAACCAGCAGCTATTCGATATACAATACACTGGGGAGCTTCGGAGTTTGGATACTTTTTCTGGGCGGAATATCGATAATGCGGACGGCCTGAGGCTAGTTGGTCCGTGCATCGGATGCTGCCGATAAGATACCGCTCAGAAGTATGGAATTGCAACCAATTTATTCTGGCATTCTAGGATTTGAGTCTATAATAATATAGATGCTACTTATTGGAATCGCTAACATTCATGTCGTCACGTCATCACATTCACACCACCGATGATTGGGCGTTCCCAAGTTTAATCTCCAGCGCAAGTCTCGGGGAAAGCCACCCAATAGCAGCACCATTCCGGCGCTCAATCGACATAGATCTGGACAACGATCTCGTTACTCCATCCCGGGTCTAAGCCCATCGACTTCCACGCTGACAAGACATCGATTGCGAGGACAGTGGAGCTGTCCCCGCTATCTTTCCACACTGCCTTTCTCGGGACTGCCTGGCCAAAAACGAGCACCATGAAGTTCTTATCTATGGTTCGGCTTGACAGGTCACTGATATAAATACCCAGTGTACCGAGGGCTTTAAGGTTAATGTCGAAGCGAAGTCTACCGTTTTCAACAATGAAGATATCCGAACTGACTACGGCGGCAACACCGGTCATTTTGTCCAACAGTCCCAATATAGCCACATGCGTAACGCCATCACTCGTAGAATCGCAGCCTCGACTTCCGCTTAACGTAAAGGCGCGCGTGGGATAGGCTGTGAGTATTTCCCATCCTTTTTGCTCTAGAGTAACGGCAACGAGAGAGCCATCTATCGACTGCATCATATCGGTGACTCTCCCAGTTGTGTAGGCGCGAACGATGTATTTGCCATGCGAATCAGCATGGATTCCCGGGAAGTCAATCAATGGCACAATAGTGGATGCATCGGAAGAACTGATGTTGAATAGACCCAGTATCCCGCTACCCGTCATAGCCCAGCCTGTATATGTTCCAATCTTCAGAATATTTCCCTCGTTATAGTCGTGGTATACGTCTAAAGTGCGCCCGACCAGACTGGGACGAAGAATGACGGTGTTACCACGTATCGTAGGCGCAGTCATCTGGTTGATAAGCTCGACATCATGCTTTCCTGGCTCATCGGTAATGTAGATAGGACCACCTGAAACACATCGAGAAGCTGCGTGGAAAGAAGCATAGGGGTGACTAGTTTGGAACATATCCCAGTCAGGAACCACGTTCAGATGTCGAGTCAGAAGTGCATTGTGTGCATTGCAGAAGACATGCCAGGGGTGAGATGCTGGCACGTCGGGAAAGAAATCGTCAGAATTCCGCAGAAGGATGCTAGGTTTGTTTGTTGGCATCTGAGAGTGGAAGATTAACTGAGGGGTTAGTGACATGCATGAGATCGCTCTGCTGCTAAAGTATCTTAGGGAAGCTATAGACCACGCATCTTGATAGGTCGTGATAAATCGCCTTCTGTCATCAGGATCTTCGAGGAGATCAAGGAAGAATTGTGCATCGGCCTTGACGGAGTTGATCCCAACAGAGCTGAGATATGAATAGAAGTCGCCATAGAACCGCGACACATCATCTGGGTCGATAGCGAGTATAGTCCCGCCAGCCACTGGATCTTTGATTTTGACTTCCTTTGTCTTGTACTCCTTTGCAAGCTCACCATCAGGGGATATTCCGCCCCAGTATCCTAGAAGGGCATGCCAGACAGCAACGTGATCAATGCTTGGGTGGCTGCGTTTGATAGCTTCAACAGCATGCCTTAGGCCGTTAGGGAACCCTTTACGATTAGCGTCGAACCGCTTCCAGCCTCGTCTGAATTGGCTTTGGCCTTCATTGTCCAAATCTTGCCAATTGTCATCAATTATGAGATTCGAAATGTTGATTCCATGACTCTTAAGAACGTTCAGAGCATTAACGATCTTCTCTTCCGTCAAATCCTGGCCCAAAGCGTTCCATGTGCAGTATGTGAGACCATCATACCAATTGGATAGCCACTGTGCCTTTGGGTCTTTCTCCACCATCACTATGTCGGATCCGAGGGGAGAGTCGGGATTGGAGTTTCGTGATGGAGGCGGCGAGGCGGTAGAATTTGAACCTGGTGATCGCACTATTTTTCGCGCTTCATATATTACGGCACTCGTTGCTACCTCGAAATCATCAGCCACCGAGGCCAGAACTTGAAATTTCGCCTGTTCTTTATTATCATTTCGAGCTTGGATGGTGACTTCCCCTTTGTCGCTGGACCGGAAAACCGTCAAGACGTTGCTAGTACCAGAAATTGCGAGAAGTACTAGATGCAGACCATCATTTCGCAGAAATGAGCAGAGTATCGCATCTTCAGTTAGGCGAAATTCTTTCTTGCCGTGTCGAGGGGCAAGCCACGGGCTCCAGACCCGCACGAGCGAGAAGTTTCGCAGAAGCGCAGAGGGCTTTCCAAGCATGGTTCTCTTAATCCCAGATTCATTCTCGGTTGCAGCATCAGTCGTACCAGAAATATTCCAGAGCATTGAACCGGGAGCCTCGCTTTTGCGTGACTCGACCTCGAGTTCGCTCGAGAGACCATCGATGTACTGAGCAAGTTCCTGCTTCGCCGCTATCGACGATAGTTCCAATGTTGAAGGATCGTTGTATTTGGACTTCCTGGATGCAAACACTAGCTCCCCGTCGTTTACAGGATACCTTTGGTTGGCCCACTGCCACTCTGCATCGGGGCTTGTTCTGTATCTAACTGTAAACTTTGCATATCCTCCATTTTCTGGAAGGATTATTGCCTCCGAGAAGGTGTATCGGTGATATGTCTCTTCCGCATTACCTGTAACCAAAGGGATAGAAGAATCGCGGCATTTCTTTAACGGGAGTGCGCTCCAGTTTGGGTCCGTGATATTGTGCCAAATCTGAGCCTCCCATGACTGTTCGGGGAATGTCTTGCTCGATTCCAGAACCACGGTGAATTGAAGCTGTAAGAAGTTAGTGAGGATTTGATTCAATGTATAGAACCGTCCACGGAACAGCCAGAATCTGCGAAACACATGATGACCAGTAATAACAGTATCCCGATATACCCATACAAAAATCACCGTAATTGGATAGCACACATCAAGCAGCCTTTAAACTATCTGCTCATAATGGACAAATATCCATCATCAGACCATAGGAAGCTCTCACCTTGTCATCATCTTCGAACTTTAATGCCTTCTGCAGCCGGGGTACGCATGTAACCTGTCCCAGTGCAGGATACGAGGTGACTTGTGCGAACAAGCTCATTTGCGCTGGCCGCACGAACTTAACCTGTGACGCTTTCTGCGGTTTTCGAGCTCCAGAGATCGGTTGCACAGGAGCAGACCTAGTCGGTATAGCAGACATAACTGAAGGAGCTTGGACCAATATATGGCCTCAAGCGGGATACCAAGGGAAAGAATGGGATTACACTACCAGGAGAACTTATTGCCTTGATCGACTGAAGGTACACACGGCTTATTCCGCATGCGATGTGTGAGGAGGATCAAAGCACTACCGCCACCCATGATGCAAGATGAGCTGTTGTTGCTGTGGTGGAGCGGCTCGGCTGTGACTATGAGCGGGGAAGTGAGTGATTGGCGCTTGTGGCCACGGCTGGGCTGCGGATGGCGACGAGCTTGAGAGCTATCAATAGACCTGATAAGATCCTTGATTATCACTGCAATAAATGATCCATAGTCCACTACTGCAATTTTGGGTGACTATTACACAGAAATATACACGGGCAGTACTGGTATATTGTTAGACAAGGCACATATGATTCATCCTATCAGACTATTGGATGTATGCATCTGAAAATCATAACACTAGACTTCATTATCATTAACTTTTTTTTCATTCTTACGGCGAGCGCAATTATTGTCGTGCAACACCAAGAGTCGACGACCCCTCGCTTACTCGATCTTAATGCCGACCTTTCCGAAGTGCTTCTGAGCCCACTGGAACAGAAGATGTCAGTACGTTGTGACCTCAGCGATGTGGGCCAAGGATATTCTTACCTGGTACTCGTATGCCTCCTTGGCCTTCTCAAGAGGGAAGATCTCCTTGTCGACGACAGGGTGGATGTCGTTGGACTCGATAGCGCGGATCATATCCTCGAACAGATCACGGCCACCAACGTATACTCCACGGACAGTGCAGATATTGCTCAGGACGTCCAGAATCTGGGGCTGGCCCTTGGGTTCAGCAGCACCGAGGAATCCGATGATACTGATAACTCCCTCGTATTTGATAGCCTTGAGACTCTGCTCCAGAGTGCCAGGTCCACCAACTTCCAGAATGTGATCGACACCAACGCCGTTAGTAAGCTTGCGGGCCGTCTCACCCCAGTTCGGGTCCTTTCTATAGTTAATGACATGGTGGGCACCAAGTTTCTTCAGGGTCTGTTCCTTGTCAGGGGAAGAGGTGGTAGCGATGACCTTGGCACCGGCAGCCTGAGCGAACTACATATGCGAAAACAATTGTTAGTATCTAATCCACATGCGCACCAGATGGATTCCGTGTCGTACCTGGAGACCGAAAATGCTGACACCGCCAGTTCCCTGCACCAGGACAGTCTGGCCGGGCTTCAGTGGCTTCAGACCGTACAGGGCGTTCCAGGCAGTCAAACCAGCGCAGGTCAAAGTTGCGGACTCGATTGAATTGAGGTTCTTGGGGGCAAGGGACAGACCCTGCTCGTTGAAGGCACCGTACTGGCGCAGGGTTCCGTCGTAGACACCTCCAAGACCGGTCTTGGAGGCTTGGGCATCAACTGCGCCGTAGATGTGTCCCTGGTTGAATAGAGTGACGACCTTGTCACCCTTTTGGAACCGCGTAACCTTGGGACCGACCTCAACGACGGTTCCTGCACCATCAGAGGCAGGGACCACGGGGAGGTCGAGTGGGAAGGGGTATTTTCCCTGCAGAAGTAGAAATAGCAGTCAATGCCTGTTGAAACAGCATGAGACGGAAACGAGAAAGGTCTGCCGACTTACCTGAGGGATGATCAAATCTCTGTAGTTCAGGGACGCACCCTCCAGCTTCACCAGAACCTCGTAGTCGCCGATCTTAGGGACCTCAGTGTCCTTGAGGCTGAGCTCGTCGAAGCCCTTGCTCTTGCCGGCGACAGACCAGGCTTTCTGTGTGGTTGGTGCCATTGTAGCGGAATCTGTTGATGGACAGTAATATGGAGTCTCACAGAATCAATTCAAACAGTTGTTTGACGACTGTTCAATCCAATGCCATCGTGTCGGTGCAGAAGAGCTTTATAGGCGTGTGCGGGGCCCGGCCCATGGCGGGACTTGAATGACGGCAACGTTACCAATTAATCTCAGAGCTTGCTGGCGTCACATCACCTTGAGGAACATCCCACACGGCAAAATAAAGTAGCACATACCGATGTAGCTCAAAGGCTTGGTTCATCAACGGACGCTAACTTGACTCGTGGGGCTCTGCTGATAAATGTCGGAGCTCTCCCACTCAAAGTTCCTCCGTGCGGACTTTGGCTCTCGGAAAGATTTGGCGATGAAGCTTCGAGAATGCACTTGTAATCATCCTCTACGATAAAATGGGCGCAGCACGGTCTACTCTGTTGGAATCCACCAAAGTTGATGCTCTTTGTTGCAATCCAATACTGGTGGTACAATATAGAGTGAGTCGAGTCTATGGAGTACAGTAACTAACATTTATTCGAAAGGCTAAGCAATGTCAGCTTACGCGAAGACAGCAATGATCCTTGTTGCGGGTGATTTATCCGGATTTATCCACTTCTTATTGACAACTATCATGTCAGCCAATAATACCCATTGAACCAATTGCGGACTCGCAAGAAAACCCTCACAGTTATTAAGCAATTAATTTCTGCGGATATTAAAACTTATAAATCATAATTCCTGAAGTAGTTACTCTATGCTGTTCGTCTTCGACTTACAAAGCAAACGCCCCCTCGGCTGTGGAGATATTATGTGATCTCGCAATATTAGCATGGCTGAGGTGCTGCTTAGAGGATGTACCATATATTTGTAAATAAAACCCCACTCGGGACTCCAATGCTGAAGCTTCTGGAAGTGCCCCCAAAGTTGTCTCTGTGTTACGAATTGGAGCTTTTTTTTTTTAAGAATGACTTGTGAACACCAATCTCGAGACCTCATCCGTCAGCTCGGAGAGTTCTTAGTACAACCTCGGTCAAGTTATAAAGCAGTTGACAATCGCAGTTTCAGAAGCGTGGCGCCCGCTGCCCTGTCCAATTAGCAGCTCATGTATAACTTTGTATGCCAGGATCTTTACTCTATCGCCTTCTTTGAATCATGAGAAGGGTGAAATCTTTATAATGAATGCTTGTACTGAAATTGTTAACGTCCAACCAAGGTTCGTCGTGCATACTCATGTCAACATGCTACAGTTAGTTAACTTTGAACGATGATATCTGGTGCAACAGCTGCTAGACTAGCGTCTCCCATTCTAATCGTAAGATTCGGCGACATGGAGTGTGTTGCTTGCCCTGAAGCCCTAGCAGTTATGCTAAATAAGGACTCGTTTTGAAGGAACCAGAAACTCAATGGCACTCGAGATGGATAAGATGCTGGGGGACTATATCTAGCCTATATGCATGCCTTCCGTACATAGAACATCCGAGGTAGGACTGTCCTCCTTGCACCAGGGGTTGAGAGATTTGCCATTGTCTATTTAATGTGCGGAGGACGTCACAGAGTCTAGCTTTGCGTGTTCACATCACAGCATATCGATCTATCGCGTCACGCACTGTCAGACTCATTTCATCGGTGTATTTGAGGTGAAAACAATCTTCAAGTCCACCGCGAAAATGTTTCTTGTCTTGACCTTCGTTCATATTTGTCGTTCTCCATCAACGGCATCAACTGATTTTTAGCGTGTCAGTTTGGTATGTCTTCATTTTGAGCGTGGTAGTTGACTTTTCGAATAGTCTCTCTAGGAGCTACTACTAGCACAGTCATTGATCGGATCATGATAGGCACTCACGTTTAAGTAGTCACGCTTCTGTCCGACAGTCTCAATGGATAATCTATTGCATCCTGTCGGGACACCAAACGTTTAGTTATCCCGCTTGTCGGTATCACCGATAAGCTTCCCACGCGATAACACTATTTTAGTGCCAGGAGTATTATCGCGTGCCGGACATCCTGCCGATGGCAGATACGACTCTGCGGTTATCTGCGGGGCATATATTGGGTGTTTGTTTCCGTCTTCGCGAGGTAGTCGTTTTGGTTGATTGAAGAATAACCTGGACAGCCGTCCGATCTTTCCAAGTGAGACCATTGTGGAATCAACCCGAACGACTTACATTATTTCGCAGCAATGACAATCCAGCCTTGGGAAGCAAAAGCCTCCATCGCGAGGTCGAAGCGGGACGACTCGGTGGCTCGCGTCGAACCCCCTCTTCACGGCTTACCGGACACCTTGCCTCAGAACTCACAGGAACTGGCAAAGACAATCCTGACTCCGAAAGAAGTAGAAATCACGGAAAATTATTCAGTCACTGAGCTTCTAGCTAAACTGCATAGCAGAGAGTTTTCTGCAGAAGAGGTCACGAAAGCGTTCCTGCGGCGAGCAGCCCTGGCCCAATTCGCTGTAAGAGTTGCTTATGGCCATGAGGATTTCAAGGCTCAATTTGCTAATCTCTCTAGACGAACTGCCTTACTGAGTTGCTCTGGGATGAAGCCATCGAACGAGCTCGTTACTTAGACTCATTACCAGAGCCAGTCGGCCCCCTTCATGGGCTACCCATCTCTACGAAGGAACATCATGCCACCAAGTCGCCCAACGGAACTACTAATGCCTCGTATGTCGCGTGGATAGGCAAGCCTCATGGCTCCATATTACTCTATGATATCCTTTGGGATGCTGGTTGTGTCTTCTTCGCTCGTACCACCCAGCCGCAGACGATTATGCATCTCGAAACAAGCAGCAATATCTACGGGCGTACGGTTAATCCCTACAACCGAGGCTTGACCCCTGGTGGAAGTAGTGGAGGTGAATCGGCTCTTATTGGAATGCGTGGGAGTGTTTTAGTACGTATACACCTGGTATACTTCTGCCTGGGCTTGGCTGAATACTGTTATAGGGCGTTGGCGGAGACATTGGAGGCAGTATTCGTTGTCCTGCTGCTCACACTGGTATCTATGGGTTCAAGTATGTCAACTCTAAGGACGGGGGCAATGTATAGTACGTACTTACAGACCAGTAGGCCGACTACGAAGCGCGTACCGTCTGGTGGTCAGCGATCACACATGATCGGAAAAGAGACCATTCTCTCAACTTTGGGACCGATGGCCACAGACCGCGAGGCACTAGAACTATTTATGAAAGTCGCCTTGTCTACGAAGCCCTGGCGTCTGGATCCCTCTTTAACGGCAAAGGAGTGGACGCCATATAAATTTACCAAACCACTCAAGATCGCAGTACAATGGTGGGATGGCGTAGTGATGCCTCATCCTCCTATGATCCGTGCCCTCAAGGAAGTGTCTGAAGCATGCAAGGCTGCGGGTATGGAGGTTGTAGACTGGGACTGCGAATCCTTAGACCATAAAAAAGGCTGGGAGATTGCAGCCGGGCTGTATTGGCCCGATGGTGGAGAAGAAGTCCTGGGCCTTATTGAGGAGGGTGGTGAACCCATTCTTCCGCTCACGAAGTTTATCATTCATGAACAACCATCCGTGAAGAAGCTGGACCAACACGGACTATGGAAGGTAAGTTGCGACCCATATACTACGCATAGACGCAGTAAACTAAGTAAAGACTGTAGCTCTGCGCCGAGAGAGATGCTTACAGGGCGGCATACGCTAAACACTGGACCGATACTGGCAAGACCGACGGAAAAGAGGTCGACGTTATTCTTTGTCCACCATCATTTGGTGCAGCAACTCCGCATGAGCAGTCGCGATATTGGGGATACACTTCCATGTGGAATCTGTTGGATTATCCCGGCGCTGTATTCCCCGTCACTACAGTTGACCCTGAGAAAGATAAGAAGGATTTGGATTACAAACCGAAAAACGCAGAGGATCAATTTGTCTACGATATGTACACACCGGAAAAGTACCAGGATGCGCCGGTCAGTTTGCAAATCATCGGTCGCAGACATTATGATGAAAAAGTGATCGCTGCACTAACGGAGATTGAACGTGCTATGGGAAGGAAATAATTCAGCAATTCTTAACAGTGGAGACTCAACACTTTATCTTCATGCAACCATTACCCTAGCCAATAATCCGTAGAAAGAATAAAATGATATATTTGTTAAAGAGAACGCTACATGAAGCGCATAACCTCATATTTATCAATCCCTCAACTCTCATTGCTGCCTTTATGCTTTTACGGAGACATGGAAGATGTCTTGAGAGGAGACTAACATTATTTGTGATTGCATTTTGATCAATATAGCACTCGACTGGAATTAGGTTCAGTATTTCTCCAGAATATTCTTCAATTTCCGGGTGTGCTACTTCATCTTTGCGAAATTGTGCACGAGAAGGTGTGTCAGCAGGCTATCAGGTGCTTCTGGCGATTGCATCCCGGGAGTGGGGGTTTAGACTCCTTCACATTATAAGGCATACACCCATATTTCTCATCTAGGTATACTTCAAAAATAGATATCAAGCAAACAAGTGATCGTATTCATTTCTTACGTTGTTAATGAATATGGCGCGCAAAGTCCGAGCCGCAGCTGTCCACGCCGCTCCGGTATTTATGGACAAGGCTGCTACTCTTACCAAGGTAGTCCAACTGATAAAACATGCCAAAACACGAGATATCGAACTTTTGGCATTTCCAGAGACATTTATTCCAGGATACCCTTACTTTATCGAGTGCTATCCGCCGATAAAGCAGGTGAGCGCACTCGCTGCCTACGGTGAGCAGAGTGTGGTCGTGAGGGACGACCTGCATGAAGTGCAGGCAGCTTGCCGTGAAGCAGAGATTTCTATCTGCCTAGGAATCTCTGAGCGTATCCCCAACGGCTATACGATTTTCAACAGTCAAGTATTCATCGACGCTCAAGGTGACATCAAGGGCGTACATCGCAAGTTGCAGCCGACGTACGTGGAGCGCATGGTCTGGGCTCAAGGGGGAGGACATACATTGCGAACCTACGATTCTCTTGGTGATTTCAAAATTGGTGGCTTATGTTGCTGGGAAAACACAATGCCTCTTGCACGACAAGCGCTGACACTTGACGGAGAGGAAATTCATGTCGGTGCATGGCCCGCATTGAATACAATGGCAGGGTTTGAAAGTTCGGCCAACGCCCAAATTGAGGCTCTTATGAAAAATCATGCCCTCACAGGCCAGACATTTGTCATGTGCGCTTCTAATTACGTTGATGACTCTTGCTTGAACTGGATGAAGGAGAATCTCGGTGAGCAGGACAGTGTAAGAGCTGGAGGTGGTTGGTCTGCCGTAGTAAGTACCCAGGCGGTAATTGCGTCCTTGCTGCTAACGAAATTGTATATCAGATCCACCCGTTCTGCATGTTTCTTGCTGGACCTCATGAGGGGGCGATTGAGAAGCTTGTGAGCGCTGAACTCGATCTGTCGGACCTGGGCCAGGTCAAAGTATGGGTAGACTCGAACGGGCATTACGGGCGACCGGAGGTCTTCGATTTCCGAGTGAAACGAAGGCCTCTTTGGGCGGACGATATGGACTGCGCTGCATGGCCTTCTGGAGAACGTGACCAGCAGCTGAAGCATAAAATAGAGAGTGTGTATGATGATGAGGACGCGAAGTTATAATCGCCAATTGATACATCCTTGACCGGTGTCACCCAAACAGTCGCATGTCTGCATTGCTATATCTTAGGATGCGGCGGAGAATGTGTCTATGGGAAGCACTTTCTGTACTATCTCGTAGAGCCGATTTACTTACCCAGAGCTGGAGGAATGAATGTGGCAGTGCGCTGGCGCCTGGTTGCAGGGAAAACGTGGGGTATGTATATTGTACTAGACGCCGTTCACAACAATTCATCCACCTATTAATGGCTTCCATCAAGTACGTGGCCGTGGCAGAAGTCGTAAATTATTATTCCGTTACCTATTGTCCAAGCGCACGAGCAACGCCCGGAGAAAACCAGCTGGTGGCATTTCACCGATGTTACCCCGGCATGCTTGCTCTCCAAGAACCACCCCGCAATTCACGGCCTACTAACTATGCTAATCAAGGAACCAGAGATCCTAGATGCCGCCGAAAGTTCAGTAGCGTATGCCTATTCTCACGGAATGTTTCCGGCTGACGAGCGCATCGATCAAAGCTCTATGAAGCTGCAATACTCCGGACATTTCTTGGATCTGGCAGGGACGATCAACTCGTGTCACCGACCGCTCCAAGACATGCTAACAATGTGCTAGTCTCCGTATGTTGAAGCGCGGTGACTTCAATTATTATGGAGAGCGGTATTAAAGGGAGAGCTCGTCTCCCCGCGATCTCATCTTGTGCTCCAACTTAGACTTTCTGGAGACTTGGACAGGTCAGAATGGTTGGGCTCTCTCGAAGTGCTGCAGTTGCTGCTGCGAGCGCTCTCGTCATCTTTGGAGCACCCCAGATTGCCAATGCTGGAACTCCCTCTGAAAACGGTGAGATACGTTTTGTGCACTGGTTCGCTTGAACTTGGGTAACAGTTATTCCCAGCGGTCGTTGTCGATGGAACGAGCTTCGCCCTGAATGGAGGCAACGTGTCTTACAGATTCCATGTGGATAACAGCACTGGGGATCTGTTGTCCGACCATTTCGGTGGCAGCATAAGCGGATCTCTCCCACCGGCCGCAGTGCCCCAAGTAAACGGCTGGGTTGGCATGCCGGGGCGTGTTCGCCGCGAATTCCCCGACCAAGGACGCGGGGATTTCCGTATTCCTGCGGTGCGCATACGCCAAACTGCTGGTTATACGGTGTCGGACCTGCAGTACCAATCTCATACTGTTGTGCAAGGCAAGCCCGACCTTCCGGGGCTCCCTGCGACCAGAGGGAGCGAGGACGATGTCACGACTCTGGTTGTTCATCTGTACGACAATTACAGCTCAATAGCAGCGGATTTATCCTATTCCATTTTCCCTAAATATGATGCGATTGTTCGGAGTGTCAATGTAACCAATCGAGGAGTGGGCAACATTACGATCGAGGCACTCGCCAGTCTGAGTGTGGACCTGCCGTTTGAGGACCTTGATATGATTAGCCTCAACGGGGACTGGGCTCGAGAGAGGCGACGCGAGCGAAGAAGGGTGGAATACGGCATCCAAGGGTATTGATACTTGCATTCAAGTAGAACAGAAAACTGATGTGTGTTGTACTAACTTGAAACAGCTTTGGAAGTACCACTGGGTTCTCCTCGCATCTTCACAACCCATTCCTCACACTAGTAACACCAGCCACAACAGAGTCTCAGGGTGAGGCCTGGGGATTCTCTCTGGTCTATACTGGCTCGTTTGCTGTCAATGTCGAGAAAGGCTCCCAGGGCTTTACCCGTGCTATGCTTGGCTTTAATCCTGAACAGTTATCTTGGAATCTAGGTCCTAATGAGTCTCTCACATCTCCCGAATGTGTCTCTATTTATTCTAAAGAGGGGATTGGCGGCATGTCTCGCTCGTTTCATCGTTTCTATCGAAAGCATCTGATGAGAAGCCAATTTGCGACCAGCAACCGCCCACCTCTCCTTAACAGCTGGGAAGGACTAGGCTTTGACTACAACGAGAGCAGCATGTACAAATTAGCTGAAGAGTCGGCTGCTCTGGGAGCCAAACTCTTCGTTATGGATGACGGTTGGTTCGGAAACAAATACCCTCGTGACGACGATGATGCCGGTCTCGGTGACTGGCAACCGAACCGGCAAAAGTTCCCCAATGGTCTCGACCCTCTGGTTACCAATGTGACTGAGTTGAAGGCGGCAAACACCTCTACAGACCTTCGGTTTGGCATCTGGATCGAGCCAGAAATGGTTGACCCCAACTCAACCCTCTACCATGAGCATCCTGACTGGGCACTACACGCAGGCCCATACCCACGAACATTGACGCGGAACCAGCTTGTCCTAAACGTTGCGCTGCCAGAAGTGCAGGACTTCATTATCGATTTTGTTTCAAACCTCCTGAAAAGTGCCGATATCACTTATATTAAGTGGGACCACAACCGGGGTGTTCATGAACTGCCCTCACCCAGCGCAGACCACGAATACATGCTTGGCATGTACCATGTATTTGATACTCTCACATCGCGCTTCCCTGATGTCTTGTGGGAGGGATGTGCCTCAGGTGGCGGACGCTTCGATCCCGGTGTGTTGCAATACTTCCCTCAGATTTGGACATCTGATGACACCGACGGCCTGGAGCGTATTTACATCCAGCTTGGTACCTCTCTCGTTTACCCACCGAGCGCAATGGGTGCGCATATTTCGGCCGTGCCAAACCAGCAGACTGGACGGACTACCCCCATCGAGTTCCGCGGACACGTCGCTATGATGGGTGGTGGGTTCGGTCTTGAATTAAATCCAGAGGAGCTGGATGCACATGACAAGGCCGCCCTGTCCGGCCTTATCAACCTGGCAGAGAAAGTTAACCCCATTGTGCTTAATGGAGACATGTGGCGGTTGAGTCTGCCTGAGGATTCCAACTGGCCCGCCGTATTGTTCATCTCTGAAGACGGGTCTCAAGCCGTGCTATTCTATTTCCAGGTGAGAGCCAATATAAATCGCGCTACGCCTTGGGTCAGATTACAGGGGTTGGACGCTCAGGCGATGTATAATGTCGATGGGGTGGGAACTTACTCTGGGGCGACGCTAATGAATATGGGCTTACAATTCCCGTTGGACGGTGATTATGGGAGCAAGGTAGTGTTCTTGGAGAAGCAGTAAACCAGACTTGGTGCTTAGTATGAACCGTGACATAGGATATAGCAAACAATAACCCACATGTGGGAAATTAAATTACCTGATAACTGTTAATTCAATCTTCCTACATTAGTGATAACTCTCAGAAGCAAATTAATAAACCATTGTGCTCCATGATAGGGACCGTTATCCTACAACTGAAAATCAAGTAGTGATATTCATGGGGCTTAGTGGAATACAATTTGACAGGTGTCGAGTTAAACCCTCGAAGGCTTTTATATTAAATAGCCATCTTAAACAGAAAATGAGCGCCAACAGTCATTATATCTAATCGGAATACACGCATAATGATCGCCGGTAGCTGCCCTCCGCATTCGATATATAGTACTCAATCTTCCCGTAACCGCGTACCTCCTCAATCAACTCATAACTTCTGCCTCACAACGATAAGAAGAAAAATCAAATAAAAATGACAAAAACAAAAACATACAACAGCAGGGATTCGCTGGTGGTCACCCACCCAACTACTAACCTGCCGGCGTGTGGCTTAAGTACGGCTGAGCGGACGGGAAGCCCTGTTTTCCACACCCTGTGGTCGTATGTATCAATTTATTCTATTGAGAGAGTCTTGAGTTACGAGTCTCTTGTGAAATCAAAGAATGGGAACATTGGGACTGCTTGTAATCCTTACAGATACATATTAACTTGGAGCTATCAACCAACTAGCATCTCTCGGGATTTGGAAAACTAGTCACAGTTTAATACATGTGATGACCTCAAACCAGTTCTTGAACTACCTCATTTATATATTGCGTTCATTATAGAGTCACATACTTGAACTGGGCCCGAGCTGCCGTCCACATCTCTCCAAATCCCTTTTCCTCTGTAATACTCGGATATTGGCGATACCTCCTGGCGGTATATGCTCAGACGTTCTCTAGTGTTCCTAAACGCATCATATGACCGATGTATAAGAGGCTCTCCTGTGATGTCATCTTTCATGTCCTGCTTTGGAGGGTGGAAGATGGTATGATATATACGCCCCGACGCAAGATGGACAAGGCGCCCCGTTATCCGACTGTCTAACAAATTGACATCAGGAACACTGAGCTCTATTGCACGGTGAAGGGGCTGGTTTCGGGACTCAAGCATCTCGTCTAGCAGTCTAGCTTCAGTGACGTTGCGTGGAAAGTCATCGAGAATAAATCTGAGAGGCGTTAACGTTTCTTCACATGAGCAGCTTCCTTTTACTGTAGGAGCGAGAAGAAATGTACCCATTCTTGCATTCCACATTATTGTCGATTTCACTGCGTATCAGATCGATCATGGTTTCATCTGTAACTAAGCCACCACGTTCCATGATATCCCTTGCAGACTTGACATCTGGAGATCTTTTGGAAATCTGCGACCGTAGAATTTGTCCAATGGGCTATTATATAGAGATATTAAGTCAGTTTCCCAGGTCACGATCGTTCTGTGTGCTTCCTACCAGGTGACATATGCAAAGCCTCTTCTTCAGCTTCGCGGCCTGAGTAGTTTTCCCTGTGTTATAATATTCAGCTTCAGCGCTCATTCTCGCCCATTATGAGGATATGCTAACCAGATCCTGGAGGGCCCACTATGGCAATGCGCATGTGCCTTTCGATGGGACCATACTTTTGATCAGCTTCTTCGATAGCGATCTTGGTTTGTAGAATTGAAGCGCGGTGTTCGGCATCTGAAAGGGTGCTTTGGATACCGCTGATGTCGTCTCTTCTCCCCATTAATTGTGGTGGTATCAAATCGGGCCTAAGTGAGTCTTGTATAAACACACATTTGATGTTGGGGATTTATAGTTAGAATGCAGTTTAGGATGGAACAACGTGAAAAAGAACTGTTCATAGCAATGCCCGGCAATCTTCAGAAAGAGGGGCCGATTTAAGAGAATATTGGGACGATACGTCATCATAATGCTATTTCCTGACATTCTATTTGGGGTTTTTGGTGATCCGGTTTCCTCGTTTACCATAATGTGGTAGCTCCTCGGATCGCGCGGGCAAAAATGATATTTGTCTCGGTCGACGGCATGCGCGCATGAGTTAAGCTGGCTTCATACATCGGAGGAAAAGATAGTATAAGTATGTTTTATTATATCCATTCGTTCACCATTGGGTTCGGTGAGATATGGGTCTCGCAAGGTACGCATGATAGTGTTGAAACACTAAGACGCTCTAATCCGGTGAGTGTATAACCGCTTTATTGTATGCACCTGGATATTCCCTACATTATGCAGAAAGTCATGTGAATAACTCATGTTAAATGTCGATACTGCGTTAAGATCGGGTTATAGTAGTTGTATTTACAATTTCTTGACATGAATTTACGTTGGTAGTCTTACTGCAATTAATAGCGCCCCCCTACGACGCTCCAATTAAATTTTTGGACTTACCCGAGTCTAGAGTATAAATTATTGTTCTGAATGACTTGCTAATATTCTAGAAGCTCTCCTGTTGCATGTTCCTGAGCTTTGCCGGATAATTCGCTGACATGCGCCACCTGACTTGCCGGATGCCTCGGATATGGCGGTTAGCAGATTAGAACGTATGATGTTATGAACTTTGCCTTTTCCAGCTATGATCTCAACTGCAAGCGTTGTCTGCTAAATTCAAACCGCATACTTAGCTACCGGAAACAGTGAAAATGACGTTATCTCAATTCTTCATTCCGCTTTTAGTAAATCTTCATCATACGACCCTCATACAATGTCTTGAATAAAATATTCCTTAATGTCCGCCTTCTTGTGAACTTCTCAGATTACCAAATACTCTAATCTCCAAACGTCGTATCGACGAAATATAGATTCCTTTTTCTGCACTTGCCGATACTCCCCTGTCTTCTACGCTAAATCGAAGATGCCGGTAAGTCAGGTATCCTATCCAATATGTGACAGAGATTAACGTCCATTGCAGAAAGTAACAATCTACCCAAGGGAGAATGTTGACAACATTGTTCTCCAGAAAGCACAACAGTAGGCAAGGCCTAACAAGTTCCGTGAAAAGTGGCCCTCTAATTAGAGCACCAGGATTCTCGAAGGCCCGGATAAAGTTCATCCAATTGTAACTGCTTCTCATCCGCCAGTCTACCTATCGTATGTTTCCAAGTTGATCCCTTCCAATATATCGCACCCTCTCAGCAGTTTCCTGATATGTGGTTCAGTGGCCGTGATATTAATCAGAGCGAAGTCGATGAGTTGGGATCTCTCCCGGGAATAGAGCTAATAGTCCACGATGAGAAGTGATGCGATCGTGCTATGCTTCCCATATTAGAATGGTTCTTGAAGCGTGTTTCATACAAAGTGATACATATATATTTTAGGGCATTTGAATCAGAGGTTATCTTTAGGAGTTTGTCTATTTGATCAATTACACGGTTTATATATGTAATGTACTATCTAAGAATCACCCGAATGAAGAATTTCCACGATGCATTTGGAAAAGAACAACTAGAAACCAAGGAATTCCAGACCAGACGACTTATCAAGAGCCGTCTATTGCTCATGCGAATTTTTCACTCAAACTTACGCCTTTCGAACAGAGCAGTCTATCGTCCCAATCAAGCAGCATGGCAGGGTAAACCAAGAGCGCTATAGTCTACTGTCACGAAACTTCTATCCACTTCCGCTAAACCTATATAAAGTTAGCCGTGATGAGGGTATCCATGATCTCGGCGTGCAAACCTTCAAAACAGTATTGTATAGTCTGAGAAATGTCATGAGCAAGAGGGAGGGGCGTCTTTTCATCCAATGTGATCTCAACCTCGACGATAATACCATCGCCAAGGTAATACGCTGTCATCGACTTGTACGAATCGATAACAGGGCAAAACCGCCAAGCGAGGTACATTAGTTTCTTCGCAGTTTGGGTTGATACTGCAGCTCCAGTCAATCTGTTGATTGTCGTCACCGACGTGTGGGCCCAGTCGTAGATGACATATAGCGACAATAGCGCAGCCCCGAGAGGATCAAGGTACCAAATATTGAATGTGTGGCCAATAAGAGGGAATAACAACGATGACAGATTGAAGTAAACATCCGTCTTGCAGTCTTTTGAGGAGTTAGTATATGATCCAGCAGTGGAAAATGAATACTGACCTTGAACTAAAGCTTGAACCTGTGGATTGTTTACTCTAAAATAATATATCCCGACCAGTCCTTTAACGACAGCGTTTCCTGCCATCGCGCCAATAGCGACAGGTGAGAGGGACATAGTATTATGATCACCTGAAGGGAGTAACTTTGCCGCAGACTCGCGAAGTATTTGCAAGAAAGAGATCACCATGAGGATTGAAAAGACTAACACTCCAAGGGGGCGCAGACGCTGGCGGCCTGCGGGAAATTCCAGTTTTGCCGATGTGGTATGTGAACTGGCCAATTTGCTTGTCGACCAAATGATCATTGTACATAAAAGATCCAACGCTGAGTCTGTTAGTGATGCAATTAAGGACAGCGAGTGAGTCGATGTCACGGCTATCACCTTTGCCACTAACAGCAGGACATTTGCCAGTACGTTTATCTTGTTTCCAGGTCAACGTAGGTCAGACAAAAACAGTTCAATTTGACTTACATTCAGTGCTCTCTGAGCTGTGCGGTTGTCTTTTCTGCGCCTTTCGCGCTCGTTCCAGGGCAAGTAAGCCTCCAGATCGTAGCCGGTGTATAGGAGTGGTGTATTTCTATCCACGATTCCGTCACGGTTTGCATCGGGATCCATGCTGTCGACCACATCATCTGCCAAAGCCCATACAAGGCTGTCAACTTCAGCCCAATCGTCCAATTTTCGATTCTGTGCTTCATAGAATGCTCGAACACGTTTGTTTTTAATTGACTTCAACTCTTCGTCGTTCTTCCGATACTGTTCGACATTGAAATCCTGCACTCCCGCAAGTACCTTATTCTTCAGCTCTCTGCGTCGTTTCTCTGCCTCAGAGGCGAGAGTATCATCTCTATACTGCGATAGTCGTCTAAAGTAGGTCGTCCTCCTTGAGCTTGTGTTGCTATTCCATCTCGAGATGTGGTGATCGTCTGTTATAGGACTGGTGCTCAACACACTCCACTGTCGTTGTCGAACCATATTAAAAAAAAAAAAAAAAAA
>JAPVCB010000026.1:2236015-2321425 GCA_029606185.1 Paecilomyces formosus
GTTTGTACGTTTAATTTAAGTTACCATAGCACTTAGACTAAGAAAGCAGGGATGGGTGTATCTCGCTTGTGCCTTGCACTAGAGCCGAGCATGTCAATACGTAATCGGAAGAACTTGTTCTCTGTACAGTTGTGGTCCATTCTAAAGACATGGCGTATGCGACGGTTGTTCCGGATATGTCGGGATGTCCCGTTACGTCAGGTACGTATTGCATTAGAGGGAGTGACAACAAAATATCGCAATATTTCCCTGTTTTCATAGACGGCCCTGACATGTCGAAATTCATACTATATCTAGACAAGTGAAATGCAACTTGGTACCCACAGTTTCCGGAGAATCGAGTTATCGTCGAGAAACCACACTTCCGTAAAGGGAGGCTAAAAGTCTCCAGCATGGGCTCTTTAGACAACTAGAGGACTATTCACAATGCACCAAGTATTAAATGATATGTGAAGGTATCCATGCCTACTGAGTCAAAGAAGGAGAATATACTTCATTTGTCTATCTACCTGTCTTTCAAGCTCTACTTAGATCCAAGTTCTTGCCCAGTTATTATCTGCAGCATCCCCACTAAGCAATTATATAGTATCACGTGAAATTTAATGTCCAATTCGCCGCGGATAAAACGGTTGGCACGGCGGTGTAGTCAAATGAAGGCGTTCATTGTCAGCAACAGTCGGCTCTTACCCGCCCTGCATATCATGATCGGACACAGATACTTTCTGGGATATACGTGATGTCTATACCAAGGCAGAAGACCTCAAAGAAGATCATGCTATCACATCGGTTTAAAGAAACTCTTCGAAAGATGCCACGATTTACCAGTGTGCAATGATCTCATAAGCTAGTTCCATCCGCCTCTGCCGGGACTGCCGTTTCTTGGAATATGGAAAATATTCAGACAGGATTGTCAACGGAATTCAAGGGGTCTGTAAGTATATGATTTTGTGCTCGATATACAAACGTGACGTAAACAAGGAGCATCATGCGTTCTGTAGCCATTGAACCTCTGATATAAAGACCCGGCAAGTCCGTTGTCTTGCAATTCTTTAACCCTCCTCAAATAAATAAAATTATACATAATTTTGCTCATTAAAACGTTTTTCTAAAATGGCATCCAGGGTCTTTTTGATACGCCATGGTGAAACTGAGTGGTCCAGGGACCAGCGGCATACGGGAGCTACCGACGTTCCTTTGATTGAAAGTGGCAAAGAGGAAGTTAAATCTACCGCGAATACTTTGGTAGGCCAAGACAAGTTAATCCAGCCAAAACATATCAGCCGCGTGTTAGTACTGCATTTGCATTTTGCGTAATGGAGGCTGAATATTATACAGATACTGTTCGCCTCGTGTACGAGCTCGCCAAACGCTAGATCTCCTGGACTTGGGGATTGATTCCGAAAATATCTCCTCCATTACGCCGCACCCTTCTCTCTGCATCACTGAGAAGTTGCGGGAATGGGATTATGGAGATTATGAAGGGCTCAATATAGCAGAGGTTCGGAAGTTGAGAAGCTTAAGAGGCCTCGATAAGTACCGACCGTGGAACATTTGGAGAGATGGTTGCGAAGGCGGAGAGTAAGGAACCAGATTCAGGCCCAGTTCGCCAGATTGACTAGACTAATCATCCACGCGTGCAAAAGGTCGCCAAGTGATGTCTCTAGTAGACTGGATGAGTTGATTGAGGACATCAAGCGATACACCAGTGGTCCCGGTCAAACGGGAGGGAAGGAGAGAGCACCCGATATTGTTTGCATCGCTCATGGCCACATCTTGTCTGCCTTGGCCTTGAGATGGGCTGAACAACCATTGTCGCATGGAATGAGGCTCTTGGTACAAACAGCCGGGGTTGGAATCTTGTGGTATGTTACTTGCCTCTGTGTTGTGGTGATCGTTGCTGATTATCAAAGCTTTGAACATGATGAACTGAATGAGCCTGCTGTCATGCTTGGGGCTTCAAGCCGGCACTGAAAGTACTCGTATAGTAGCAAAACCTGAACTTCTTTCCGGGAGGATTCTACTGCCGCAACTTGATTTGATCATGTCAACTCTACTTAGTCTACACCATCCAACCTCGAGTGCTAGGTAGTAAATTTATGAATGTGAAATCCCATGTCCCTTGTATAATGCTAAATTCTATCAATATAAGCCAGTTCCCATATAATTAGATACCGACACATACCAATCCAGTAGCCAGAGCAGTTAGGAAATAAGAAGTATGCTTCATGGCGGCCAAGTAAAGTCTCTTAAGTAATATAATTGACCAGCTGACTATTTCCTTCGAACACTGTAAACTTGGTCCGGGGAACATATTTCAAGTTGACAGCCAGCACTAGATTGTTGCCTAGAGACGACATACTTGCGTAAAACTATGATAAGAGGATCGAAGCATAAGATAACCATAAACGTATGTACATAAGCGGTTAACCATCCTGTAAAATTTCCATCAGGTGAAAGCGCGGCCCTTTGGGAAATTAGGTTTCCATTATTATTAATTTCCAGGTCTCTTCTGCATTGATTTCCATGTTCCATGAAAGTGATCTATGAGGCCAAGTGCGGTTCTAAGATACTTTTGTCAGATAGCGTTAGAAAGGAAAAGGGCAGTTTGGTGGTACGGACCGTCTATCTTGGAGCTGCCCACCCAGAGCGACTTCATTCTGAGGTTTTCCTTCAGGTATCTTATACAGACAATACCAGTCTTTGAGTTTTCCCAAGAATCCTGGCAGATGCGTCTCCATGTCTGATATATCGCTAAGCTTACTAGCGAGAGGATCGTAGGTGTCGACAGCAATTATCTTCCAGTCAGTTTGCCCTTGGTCCAGAATTGCTATGGCGCCGAGGACCTTCACTGTCTTGACTTCACCAGGGTAAGCGGGCTCGTTCCCGATCTCACAAACATCCAAGGGGTCATCATCTCCTTGTATACCCGTTTTGTCGTCAACTATGTCGGGACTTTCGTAAGTCTGGATCGAAGTAATTAGTGATATTCTTTATTCCTTGGACGTATGTCTTACTTGGGGGAATGCTCCATAGTTGCAAGGATATCCTTGGAAGGGGGGTATATCTGCAAGATATCTTGGTTTACCATGACTGGTATCCTGTTTGATCGGGTTGTAGTCTTCTTCTTTGGAAATCTGGGGACCCGGTGAGCTAGAAACCTCGTAGGACGCATTCAGGGAATACACCAACCTCCAGCTTAGCACTGGTCCCTTTAGGAATTTCAACAACCATATTCAACACTCCCTTTCCTTGATCAACGTACAGAGGAATATCATGCCATGGCGATATACGACGACCCTCCTCCTCAAAGAATATGCGGGAACCCGCAGGCTCCTGTTCCCCGACCACTTTAACAAGGAACCTTTTATTCATGATGATATGTGACTGGGTAAGTAAGAGATAATTTCATACATAAGCCTTTTTTAGAGTCCGTGAGAACATCAACTATGCTACGTAGTACCGGGGAAGTCCCTCCATTTATACGCTAAAGGGCGCAGTTCAAGATTATGACGCAGTGGCAGACTGATTCCTTGGCAGAGGAACTCCAATAGCACAAGTTTACTCCTCTCTTAATGCAGATATCATTATTCCAGAGCTGACACATAATAATAGCTACGGTGGTATCGCTTCTCTCCTTTTAAAAAGAGATTGGTTTCCACATCTAAGGTTTCGTTGTGATACTTCCGATCCGCAAACATAACCAAAATCGCAGAGCTGTATGCCTTCTCGACTTAAGGACCCAATCCCCTTCTTAATGTCTCCTCAGTCTTGTCTTCGCTCGATTTTCGGCTCCTGCCGCACCTCGAGACGGCAGCAGAATGATACTCCACGCAAGTCTGAACGCGCCACTGAAGTTAACAACGATGAAGTCAATCCATTTCGGTCTCTCAGTGAAGTTGCAGCCCCAGAACCTGTTCAGAATCGAGAGGAGGAAAGAATCGAACGCCATGATCTGTTAGAACGTCATCTCTCAGCTGCTTCACGTCGTTAGAAGAAGCACGACACCGTCCGTTCCGTTCGATCCGTCTCTTCCGGAAAATGAGCAACAAAACCTCAAGACTGCAGTAATCGAGATCGTGGGCTTCTCTGAATTTCAACACACGACCTGAGGTCGCCATGTGTATATAAATGACGAAGTTACGGATTCTATTCCTATTTTCCTAACGCGGACGAATCGGTGACATAAGACCGTTGAATGCGCGCATTGTCCCATTAGTTCTATCTCGAGTTCGGCCATCTGGTTATCTTCAGATCAGACGTCTAAGGCTTCTCTATCTTCATTTATTAGAAACGATTTCTAGCTATTTCATTCCAATATAGAGAAGTCTAAGCGTATTAGTTAACGTGCACAGTGAGCACTGGTTGACCAACCTAGACTAATTACCAACCTGACATTTGAACCAGCAGGCAGATAACAAAAATGATCGTTCTTCATGCGATTTTCTACCGAATACACATTATAAACCACTAAGATTCGAAGAGAGCTTGCTTAAAAAGTACATGAGTGGGTGACATTGGTCCAGATATATAAATGTGAAATACATAGCTATCTGAAACCATACATTCGGTATGTAAACATTACGCGTGAGTACAAATTAGAAATGTACAGAAGTGACTTCTACATGATACTATTCAAGAAAAACCTAATGTTAGCACATACCAAAGCTGCAGATACACTGTCGTTTTCTACATAGATACAGAGCCAATACTCGTAAGCGGAAGAGTTCGTGGTGTCTCGGCGCTGCCTCGGGCGAGCAAAACCACTCAACGCGTCCGACGCGCGAACTCCGTCACGTCCCCCGGTAAGTAGAATAGTTAGCTGAGCATTCACAACATTCTACTCTACTCCTGAGATGGATCCTCATCCCAAATCCATCCTGTTCCTCTAGAGTATATCTCCAATGTCTGTGCATTAGCATCTTTACCAAAAACTTTGTCGCGTTTTAATCATCCACTGCCGTATCTTTTTGATCCGCAATGGCGAAGGGAAACGGCGCCGCCTCTTCCCCGACCGTCGCGACTACGCCTTCATCAGGACCGCTCAAACGAACAACGTCCAGTACGCAGAATATGAAGAACCAGAAATCGATTCTAGGTTTCTTCCAGAAGTCCTCGCCCTCGACTCCGTCTACAGCCCGAAATGCAGAGCCCGCTTCCTCTCCTGCAGAACGCGCGTCGGAGCAGCGGACGGCCAACGGCGCGAAGAATCAGAAGAAGAGTTCTGCGAAAGTGTCGCATAATTTGACGCCAGTCCCAAGCAGTGATGCTCCGGAACCTGAAGACGAGAGTGCCCAAGGTTCTGAGCAGCCGAATGGCTCTACGACACCATCACGAAGAGTGAGTTTACTACGCTACTGTTACGGCCACAAGACAACAGCATGCTGATACGATATCGATAGGCTAAGAAGGCCGTGAATTACGTTGAATCAGACTCGGAGGGCGAAGATGATGATGAGGCGATTTTCCGACCAGCTCGGAAAGCTAGCGTTCGTGGCAAGACGACAAAGAGGAGGAAGACCTCTCCTGAAAGCGAGGATGATTTCAAAGAGGATGGAGATGCAGGATACTCCGACGATGGTATGCCGCAGTCCAGTGTCATTTGAGGTTGATAAGGCTAACTTGGATCATAGAATTAGATGATTTTGTCGTACCTGACGAGTCCGACGAAGAGCCCAAGCCCTCGAAAAAGAGGAAGAGACCTTCTATGCCCGCGAAGAAGTCTTCATCCGAACCTGTACCGCCTCCCTCCGATGGCGACCTTGACCTAGAACTCCCCGATGCCACGTCAGGGGCAGCCTTCAAATGGATCTACGATCCCGAAAACCCAGAACCCAGAAAAGAACGTGAAACCACTGCAGTATCAAAGCCCACGGCAGAGAAACGACACAGCAAGGCTCACATGACGGAGCCAGAGCAGCGATACCCATGGCTTGCCAATATCACGGACATAGACCGAAACCCTCCAGGCCACCCTGATTATGACCCACGCACCATTTATATCCCGCCATTGGCGTGGTCCAAGTTCTCTCCCTTCGAAAAGCAGTACTGGGAGATCAAGCAGAAGTTTTGGGACACAGTAGTTTTCTTCAAGAAAGGAAAGTTCTATGAGCTCTATGAGAACGATGCTACGATTGGACATCAGCTTTTCGACCTGAAGCTCACAGATAGAGTAAACATGCGCATGGTTGGAGTTCCTGAAATGAGCTTAGACTACTGGGCCAACCAGTTTGTCGCTAAGGGCTTCAAGATCGCGCGTGTGGACCAGTCCGAGTCAGCCCTCAGTAAGGAGATGCGAGAGAGAGACGACAAGAAAGGCGGAAAGTCTGCTAAAGAAGATAAGATTATCAAGCGCGAGCTTTCGTGTGTCCTCACATCGGGAACTTTGGTTGATGGATCCATGCTTCAAGACGACATGTCCACCTACTGTGTTGCTATCAAGGAAGCTATTATCGACAATTGTCCGGCGTTCGGAATCGCCTTCGTTGACACGGCTACCGGACAGTTCTACTTGACCGAATTCGTCGACGATGTGGACCTGACAAAGTTCGAGACATTCGTTGCCCAGACGAGGCCACAAGAGCTGCTTCTGGAGAAGTCGACTGTCTCTCAGAAGGCGATGCGTATTCTCAAAAACAACACCGGCCCGACCACCTTGTGGAACCATCTCAAGCCTGGGAAAGAATTCTGGGAGGCTGACATCACCCTCAAAGAGCTAGATGCGAGCGAATACTTTGTGTCAGATGACAAGGATAACCTGGAAGCCTGGCCACAAGTTCTGCGGGATGCGAGAAATAAGGAGCTTCTCATGTCTGCATTTGGCGCTCTCGTGCAATATTTGAGAATGCTGAAGATCGAGCGTGATCTGATCACTATCGGCAATTTTACCTGGTACGATCCTATTAAGAAAGCCACAAGTTTGGTGCTCGATGGCCAAACTCTCATCAACCTCGAAATATTTGCCAATTCATTTGATGGTGGCTCTGAAGGGACATTGTTCCAGCTGCTGAACCGCTGCATTACTCCCTTCGGAAAACGAATGTTCAAGCAGTGGGTTTGCCATCCCCTGATGGACACGAAGAAAATCAATGCTAGATTGGATGCTGTCGATGCGTTGAATGCTGATCGCAGCGTCCGCGATCAATTCTCGTCTCAGTTGACAAAAATGCCAGATTTGGAGCGTCTTATTTCGCGCGTTCATGCTGGCAGCTGTAAGGCACAGGATTTTGTCCGTGTCCTTGAGGGTTTCGAACAAATAGACTATACCATGAGCTTGCTCAAGGATATTGGCGACGGCGATGGTGTCATCGGTAAACTCATTTCGTCTATGCCTGATCTGGCTTCGCATCTTGAGTATTGGAAGACGGCTTTCGACCGCAGCAAAGCAAAAGAGGACGGCATCCTCGTCCCTCAACTTGGAATCGAAGAAGACTTCGATGCATCTCAAGGGCGAATTGAACAGATTCATCAAGATCTTGAGAACCTTCTCAAGAAGGCCCGTCGCGATCTTGGTTCTAGCGCCATCTGCTACAGGGACAATGGCAAAGAGATTTATCAGCTTGAAGTCCCGATCAAGGTCAAGAACGTCCCCAAGAACTGGGATCAGATGTCTGCGACTAAGCAAGTGAAGAGATACTACTTCCCCGAACTTAGAATATTGATTCGCAAGCTGCAAGAAGCTCAGGAAACGCACAGCCAGATTGTTAAGGAAGTTGCTGGTCGTTTCCATGCTAGGTTTGACGAGAACTACGACACCTGGCTTGCTTCCGTGAAGATAATCGCACAGCTTGACTGCTTGATCAGCTTAGCCAAGGCGTCCGCATCACTTGGGGAGCCGTGCTGCAGACCTGTGTTTGTAGACGACGAACGCAGTATTCTAGAATTTGAGGAACTGCGTCATCCTTGTATGCTTCCAAATGCGGGAGACTTTATCCCTAACGATGTCAAGCTTGGTGGAGAGACGTCAAATATCAACTTGCTTACCGGTGCTAATGCTGCCGGAAAGTCGACTGTTCTCAGAATGGTATGTTATTATCCTGTCCCAAAACCACCCTTTTTTATACTAATTCTCTCTTAGACCTGTGTCGCTGTTATCATGGCACAGATTGGCTGCCATATACCTTGTCAGTCGGCGCGTCTGACACCAGTCGACCGGATCATGTCGCGTCTTGGTGCAAATGACAACATCTTCGCGGCACAGTCCACCTTCTTCGTCGAGCTCTCAGAGACGAAGAAGATTCTGTCTGAAGCGACACCAAGGTCGCTCGTTATCTTGGACGAATTGGGCCGTGGTACGAGCTCATACGATGGTGTTGCGGTTGCACAAGCAGTTCTGCACCATATTGCGACACACATTGGAGCCCTTGGTTTCTTTGCGACCCACTATCACTCGCTTGCTGCCGAGTTTGATGGCCATCCCGAAATCAGGCCACGCCGCATGCGTATCCACGTCGACGAGGAGGAGAAACGTGTCACCTTCCTTTACAAGCTGGAGGATGGTGTCGCTGAAGGAAGCTTCGGTATGCACTGTGCTTCCATGTGCGGTATCCCCAAGAAAGTTATCGATACAGCCGAAGTTGCCGCCAAGCAGTGGGAGCATACCAGTCGTTTGACTGAGAGCCTCGAGCGCCGCAAGGGCGGCGGACTTATTGGATTAGGTTGGTGGAGTGATGTCGCCTGGGCTCTTCGCGAGTCCAAGGAGGAAGATACATCCAACGGCATCACGGAAAGAGGACTTGAAGTCCTACGAAAGGCCATTGAAGCTCTTTAAGCGGATCAAATATATGAACGATGTCCTTGGACGGTTTTATTTCATCGACTATCTTCTTCCATTTTGCCATCTGTGTTGCCCATAATATTCCCCTGGGGCATGGAGTCTGGAGTCCGATCAGGCATCGATCCTGACGTGCCCATTGTGTTTTCGTATAATTTCCTTGATGAGATTGATGTTTCGGTTGATACGACCTGCGTATATCATATACAGGGGTGTAGATTAACGCTAGATAGTTGTAAGAATTTCTATATGGTATCTATTTGTTATTTCTTCAATCAGAAATGCTGTCCTCGGGTCATCGTAATCGTAAGATCTTTCGGTGGTGAGTAGCGTAGTTAGCTAAGGGAACAGGCGTGAAAGATGCACCTGAATTAATGTCACCGAGGTGTTGCCATCTCGTGAGTTTCTCGTGTGTGGCTTGGACTTGAATCCTCGTTGATCGATTCGACTAAGGAAGATATTTGAGTCCTGCGATATAATGAAAAAAGACGAGATGAAAAGAGCTATAAGATCCTAGGTAGAAAGAGCATTTTTCTGATTTTCTGATTTCATCTCAACAATTGTAAAAAAGGAGGATACCCGACTTCCTCCGGCCCAATTTCGCTTCCTAAGATACATAACTGTGTCTTGCTCGTGTCGTAAACGCTAAATGAAAGCAGTCCAAAAGACCCAAGTTCACTGTGCAGTATTTCAATGGATGGAAAGAGGACACGAGAGGATTCAGATCACTCCTTTAGTGCAAATGATGAGGCGAGGAGAGGGAATGACGCAGAACGACAAAACGGGGAAGTTCCCGAAAGGAATCTCAAGTGAGAGTTGCATTACATGTCGTGCGTGGATGAGAGTAACGAGAAGTTAGGTCTCAAGGGACCGTCTTTGAAATTCGACCGGATGCGTGCAAAGAAGAAACAGATATGACCATGGAGTGGACCCCAGACGAATGTGAAGCCAGTATGACATGACTTCAGATTGTCATTCGGCAGAATTAGTCCTTCTCGCGATTAACGAATCGCTCGATGTCGAGTGAGAGAGCGCGATCCTCGGTATCCATCTTGAGGTCAGTCTGAGGACAGGTGTCGTCCACTTTCTCCTCGGGGTCTTCCTTCACGGTCTCTTCGGACTTGACCTTGGGGCTCTTGGCCGTCCTAGAATGGAGATAAGCTGATTGTTTGTGGTTGGGGTGGAATGGACAGACTTACTTCTTGGGGGTAGCAACCTTGACGGCAGTTCCCTTCTTGCGCTGACGCTTGGGAGTCGGGGTCGGGGTCTCGTCGAGATTGTTCCATTGACCATCAGTGGGAAGACTGTCCCCAGTGGTTTCCTCAGTGTCAGCAGCAGCGGCCTTCTTGCGCTTCGGAGTAGCCTTCTTGGAGGTAGGGGTAGCAGGTCCAGGCCCGCTGAGAGATGCACCATCTTCACCTTCGGTGCCACCGAGGTTTTTGCCTTTAGCCCCAGCTGCATCAGTAGCAGGGGTCATGAAAGCGGAGGGCTCGCCGGTAGTACTAGCGGTGCTGTTTTCGCCATGGAGTCTCAAGAGCTTACGGCGAGCATTGCCGAAAACGACGTTCGCAGAGTCCTTGGTTTTATAACCTCCCTTCTGCGCAAGCAGGTTGAAATCGACCTGTTGAGGTATCAGACATGCATAGTCTATAGAGCACAGAGGGGACTGACCTTTCCGTCGTTATTGCAGAGAATACTAAGGATCAACACCTTGGCCTCACTCGGTGTGAGACCGAGGACGAGCTCATTTTTGTTGGGAGAGGGTCCGGCCATGGCTTCAAGAGGGATAGTGACCGAAGCCGAAGATGGGTATTGATATGGTCTTGAACTATCAAGAGACAAGCGTTGAAAGATGTTTATGATCCAGGTAGATCGTGAGAAAGAAGAGAGGAGAGGGGATGAAGTGAGAGAAGGGAGGAACACCGTGACGACAAGTCAAAAAAAGTAAACAAGGCATGGTTGAGGGCCCAGCAGTGAATGATAGCTCTAGGGCTCTTCTCAATTCCGGAATCTCACAGAAAACAGCGGCTGAGGAAAAAGCGGACCCCCTATATTCACAGAGGGCCATCGCAACTGCACGCAGATCTACTAGAACGACCTTGTTAAGAATTTAGCACCAAATAAGGGTATCAATTTGTCACACATTGCAGAATTATTAGTTTTTCTTTGATGGTACATTCTTTTGAATCTGGTTATACACATGCTCCCAGATTTCCGGATAGAAAGTCGAAGTCGACTTCGCAGGTTTGCTCTTCTCCGTCGTATAGAACTTGCGGAGAGTACTCAACTGCCACCAGCGCAGCGGCGCTGGATTTTGATTTCTGAAGCTGACCGGTCGTAGCAGCTCCTTGTCTGGAACCAGATCGGCAAGCCGTACCTCTGTCTGTCGGGGGATGGTAGTGAACTTCATCGTGTTTAGGTAGAGCGTTGCGCTTGGGGGAAGATTCTTTGCGTATTCGATGGCTGTTTCCCTCGTCTTCCGCGCTGCAACTGGCAGAGAAAGATGAATATAATTTACGAATGGCCCTGAGGTATAGGCCACAAAGAGCAGAGGAAGAGCTCCACCGACGACGACTAGCTCAATGGATCAGTTACAGGCGGCATCATATCGAATAGAGAGACCACGTACCAGCTGGGGCAATATACCACGGAAAATCTGAAGCAAAGAAGGCCGGAGCTACAACCAAGCACGAAACACCGAAGATGAATATCGTGGTGATACGCAACATCCCCAGAAAGATAGTCTTCCCGGTACCGCCATGGTATATCAGGATTTTCTCAGGCGGCCCTATAGTCCCTCTGTCAGCACCCACATTGGTGGTATCTCAGCGAACGCCGTACCTCGTCTGACGGTGGTTTTTGCGTGAGCCGCGGGAGTCGGAGGGGAAGGACGCGGGGCGGCGGGACTAGCATTGTTCGTCTTTGGAGAGAGAATAGTCTCTCTAGGAGCTCGAGGAGCTCTCGTGGTTGTCTTTAAGCGGAGGAATAAACGGCTGTTGAGGTCTCGTCGCACCCATCGGGGCAGAGATGACATCCGCAATTGCGGATGGAACAGAATCTGAGGTCTCATCGATTCGAGATGCAGTCAATTCAATTGAGAAAAATTGATCCTCTGGGTTTTCCCGCAAGGATAATAATGTGAATAATCCAATGAATTGGGCTCTGTCGATCCCAAAATATCGTGATGCAGCCGAGTAGTAATGGCACTGTCGAGAGCTCAAAAGCGAAGCTCTGCGGACTTGATGCGCGGCGGTCTTGGCTCCATCGGCCCATCGCGCTCTCTTCCGGAGACGCTGGCTATTATTGCTGTTTCGTGCAACGTTGCCTCCTTGCTGCCTATACAGGCCTGCTGAGCCTTTGGTATTATATTAACTTATCCTCACTATGTGCATCGTTCTGTCATGACGGATTCACTTCTACGAAGCTGAGACTATGGCCCAAACTCGCTGCGGCTGCCTCCGACAGGCGCTGCAATCCATATGTCTATCGTTCCTCTGTCTTGCTCTTCTCTGCGGAGCATATGAGAGTATATCAGACGAGTCGTTAAGGAACCTCCCGCAGCCAAATGGCGAATTCGACATCCACGACGGCGCTCTTCTCGCTCCTATCCTCCGACCCCGCGTCCCAGGTACTCCCGGATCGACCGCCGTCCTGAACCACTTCGTCGACTTCTTCCATACGCAGCTCCCCGACTGGAAGATCGATTTCCAGAACTCTACATCGAAGACACCAGTGTCGGGGAATAAGGATGTGCCGTTTGTAAACATGATCGCGCGTCGCGATCCTCCGTGGGCTGCGCCCGGAGATGTCGGCCGGCTGACTCTGGTTGCGCACTACGATAGCAAGTACGAACCGAAAGGTTTTATTGGAGCCACTGACAGTGCTGCTCCATGTGCTATTATCATGCATGCTATACGCAGCATCGACGCGGCACTGACGAAGAAGTGGGCTGCCATGGAAGCACAGGGGGAAACGGACACGGCGTTTGAGGAACAGAAGGGAATCCAAGTCCTCTTCCTGGACGGAGAGGAGGCATTCAAGTCATGGACTGCTACCGATTCACTATACGGAGCACGTTCTCTGGCAGAACAGTGGGATTATGAAGTCAACCCGGCCATGTCGACTTTCAAAACGCCCCTAACTTCAATATCGCTCTTCGTGCTTTTGGATCTGCTAGGGGCAAAGGATCCGGGTATTCGGTCCTACTTTAAGACTACACACTGGGCGTATCAGAACATGGCTGCTCTAGAGAAACGCCTGCGCGATCTCAAGCAGTTCAAGTCTTCATCTGACAGCGGGAACAAATGGTTCACGGACGCTACCAAGCCAGAAAATGATATCATGTCTTGGAGCGGTATCCAAGATGACCATATCCCTTTCCAAGCGCGGGGGGTGGACATCCTTCATGTGATCGATACGGGTCATCCTACAGGCTTCCCGTCCGTATGGCACACGTTAGATGACGACGGGGAGCATTTGGACATTCCCACTATCGAAGATTGGAGCCTGCTAGTAACTGCCTTTGCGGCGGAGTGGATGGAACTAGAGGGATATATGGGAGAAGCCCCGGGACCGATTAAAAAGAAAGAAGATTCGAATTCCAAGAGGAAGATGGAGTTGTAAGCCTTCCTTGCTGTTTTTGCTCTTGGTATAGTATATATTACTGCCCACTGTGTGGTTCTTTCTATTGTCATTTTCTTAATGCGGTACATCGCTTGCTTTTTGCGTCGATTGGGTTGGAAAGACGCTAACAGATCTCCTTTTCTAGTCTATGATATATATCCTTCTCTCCCGACATGACTTTTCCACTTTTGATATGCATAGAAGGCGTAGGTAATTGGTAATTATTATAGACCTTAGTATCGGCCGTGATTAATATTATTTACAACATTATGATGAGTCGGGTAGGCCTTGCTGCCATTTATGTACAAAGTTGGCAGAGAGATGAGTCTATCCTTCTCATAGCAGACTTCCCAACATATAACCGCCCATCCACAAAGAGCCCCAAATAGGCTGGATAACAGCTCTCAACAACGCCGGGCCTGGACACACCCCGCTGAGTCCCCATCCAACTCCAAACGCCATTGCGCCGGCCAGGAAGCGCCAATCGATGTCTGCCACGGTCGCTGTCGGCAGGCTCCAGACTTCTGCCAACGTCGGCTTCTTGATCTCTGCTTCTGTCCCGGTTACGGGGTGTTCCTGCTTCTTCCCCGGCTTCGCGATAAGATAACTGACCAACGACGGACCGATGCCAAAGAGGACTATGAGAGCTAGGGAAGGATCGAATCGTGACGGATCCGTCAAGAATGCGAAGAAGCGCACGACCTTCGCCGGGTCGGCCATTCCGGAGATGATTAGACCCAGTCCGAACTCGAGACCGGCGAGGTAAGAGAAGACAGTCCGTGATTTCTTTGAAGGAGTCAAGATGTGCGGGACGAGAAGGTAGTTCGTCAAGAAGGACAACACTGTGGTTGAGGCCATGAAGGTGAGCTCAGGGGTCGTCGGGTATGTAGGAGTGTAGCATGGGATTCCGTCCGGGCATGCTGGTATGATGCTGCTGGAACTGGCAGTTGCGAAGTTGGCCGTGAGGAGAGCAGTGGTGAAGAAGATGGAGGTTGCGATCAGAGAGCGCGGAGATAGTCTCGATAGACCGCAAAGCATGTGGCCGGATGTACAGCCACGACCATTCTAAACCAATGTCAGCATTATTTTGCTTCTCTGAGTTGTATCTAGAGCCTATTAAGCAAGGCCAGTGATTGTTTCGTTACCTTCGTGCCCCATCCAACCAAGAAACCCAAGCCTAGGGTGCCTGCTACCGATCTCAAGGAATCCAACACCACTGACGGGTACGAGGGAATCAAGGACGGTGCCAATAGGTACACAGGAGCCCAGCTAGATAACAACCCGGCGATGATGGGAAGATTGTCCGCACCGGGCTGGAAGACGCAGCCGGTTAGGAGAGAGGAGATGCCAAAGACCTTTCCATTATGAAAGAGGAGGCCGGACGAGCCCTGGAAGAGCAGTAGAGCCCCTAGGGACGTATGAACCGGTGTGAACATCGTCCTACTCCGCTGGCTCTTTGCACTTTCGAAGAACTGAACGAAAAGGCGAAGAATCAGGCCATCGAGGACTTGTTGACTTCGTGACGTAGCAGTAGGTTTTCGGAAGTATGAAAGTATCAGGCGACAAACATCGAAGTATACGCTCGGTCTTTGCCAGCGTAAATGCCCAAACCAGCGTGCTGTCTATGATACCATAGGCTGCGGAAGGCACTGTAGTCCTTCAGATGGAGCAAAAAAACATTTTGAACGGCGCATCGTGACCATGCGACAGAAAACGCTCCAACGGTTTTGCTCGGGGACCATTTTCTCTCGCCTTGGTTTTCGGTACCAAGACGAGTGGTCCCCGACGGGGCTGCGGACGTTGCAAGGCGGCTCGGCGAGGATTGCTGGACGAAGCCCGAGACGATAAACGGCGATGTTACTTTTTGCTTTCCCGTACGGCCGTGAGGACACTCTGGGGAATATACCGATACATGACTGCTGGGACGATGCTGTGCGACGTGATCTTGTCCGATTGTTTCACGCTGGTATGTGGATAGAAGATCGCCTGCACCGTCCTCGATTCCTTCTTGGGGCGAAACGAATCCAGCAGGATGCCGCATTCGACCTTTAGCAGTAAATCTCACCTGCAACCTGCCGATCATCAAAGCTTGAATATGTAGAAAAGAAGAACAGGTGTAAGCATCGTCTGATGATAACAAAAATAGAACGACGATCTTGGAGGTTGATATGCCGGGGTAAGAACTAAGCACGGAGTAGATGGGCCTTTTCCCACTGACCGCAATGGCGATAATTGCACGCAAACCGCCAGATTTTGCGACGACAAATTTGAAGTGAAGCCATGTCTTGAATCAGCAATCTGAAGGAGAAATTTTCAAATAGATGATGTATATAAGAAACTGAAAACAAATCAACGGTGGCCTCTTGAAAGAGCAGTGTAGAAAAGATAGAGATATTCACTCTAGCCTTATTGGACGCATCTCAACACTATTCCAGCCCCATCCATCTTCAGGCCACTGTCTGCAGAGATGCATCACAAAATGTGGCTGTGTTGTAAGTGCGCCAGCTTTCTCTATTTTCTGGTTATGATCTGCGATCTTCTCGGTGGTATGAATCCTGAGTCCTGAGATGAAGGAAGGTAAGCACGGTCGACCCTGGAGATCATCCAGCTACATCGACGCCGCAGCAGATAATCTACACGATGTCACTTACTCGCGACAACCAGATCTTGGCATCTTAAAATGTGGCCCACGCGTCCAGGGGCTGATAACAAGCATTGAGGCGTTGACTACGGAGTACAGACTATTCCTATCGCCTCAGCGGCTAATATTAGAATGTCAGACAGATGCACCGCTCGAAGCATGGTCGCATTAGAAAGCTGACAGGAACCGGGGAATTTCCCGTTCCAATCTGACTCCATCCATGGAGATCCTATCCTAGCGCGGCCCCAGAGAAGATAGAGATCCTACAATAGAACAGTGAGCCAATGATTTCCCCGTCGTCCTCTGTTTCAACATATTCTTTTCGTTTCAACGAGGATGTTAAGGCTTATTAAGCTGTACAAATATAGAGATGCCACAACCGATGGATTAAAGATGGGGAACGCCCCTGCCGATCGATCGTCCACGATCCAGTGAAGTTAATGGACACACTAATGATTGAGCCGTGGCTCGAGTGCTACGCCATAGCCGAACCCCAGAAAAGATGAGATGGCCCCAACTCAGTGGATGTTGATGATGCTCTAAGCTATTGGGTTCGTGACCGGGCCTATCGCCCCTAAACGATGCCGTAGACTCTAGCTGATCAGCGCATCGACACCAATGGGATGTGCTCGTCATGGCGATGAACTCGTTAGCTCCTGTATCCGTTCCGAGGCATTCCTACGGGGTACTGAGGCACCTTTTTCTGTTTAGGGCTGATGCTGACGTTCGAACGACAATCCCAGCAAGCTCCTGCGCCCCAAGACGAGAGAGACCAGAACTCCTCTGCTTGCCAGTCGGGCTGTATTTATTACCCTCCAGTCCTCCCTCTGCAAGTCAAATCAGTCATCTCAGACATCATTCGCAACAACAATGGGAAACACAACAAGCACGGCCGCAGGCCAATGTCTGCTCTCTGCAGTAGGGGGTAATCCATCTCTGGTTGCCTACCAGAATGCTCCGCTCTACCAAACTCTCGATGTCCAACCTTACAATCTCAATCTTCCAGTCACGCCAGTCGCGGTCGCTACCCCAGAAACGGTGGAACAGGTGGCTGCTATAGTGAAGTGCGCCGCAGATGGCGGCTACAAGGTCCAACCAAAGAGTGGGGGCCATAGTTACGGCAATTACGGTATGTCTACTATTGTCACCGATTATGTCGCGTGTCTAACAAGAGCCCAGGACTGGGTGGTGTTGATGGAGAGGTCGTCGTGGATATGAAGCACTTCCAGCAGTTCTCCATGAACAACGAAACATGGAGAGCAACAATTGGAGCCGGCACCCTCCTCGGCGATGTTACGACGCGTCTACACAATGCTGGAGGGAGGGCCGTGGCTCATGGAACCTGTCCGCAGGTTGGGATCGGTGGACACGCGACCATTGGCGGACTTGGTCCTACGTCGCGACTATGGGGAGCTGCCTTGGACCATATCGAAGAAGTGCAAGTTGTTTTGGCCAATTCCAGCATTGTCAGGGCTTCGCAGACGGAGAATCCGGATCTCCTTTTCGCCCTCAAAGGTGCAGGAGCGAGTTTTGGTATCATCACCGAGTTCACACTCAGAACCGAGCCTGAGCCAGGTGAAGCCGTACAGTACTCCTTTACGTTCAATTTCGGTGATAGTGCCTCAAAAGCAAAGACATTCAAGGATTGGCAAGCCTTCGTCGCGACGCCCAACCTATCCCGCAAGTTTGCAGCCACTATGACCGTTATGGAGTCCAGCATAATCGCATCGGGGACCTTTTTCGGCAGCAAGGAGGAGTTCGATGCGCTGGAGCTCGAGACCCATTTCCCCGAAAACCAAGGTTCCAATGTCACGGTGTTCCAGGACTGGCTGGGTTTGGTCGCCGACTGGGGAGAACAAGCTGCTCTCGAGGGCGGCGGCGGTGTCCCCTCAGCCTTTTACTCAAAGTCTCTCAACTTCAGTCCCGACACGCTTATTCCTAACAATACCATTGACGACATGTTCGACTATTTCAACTCAACAGAAAAGGATGCGCTGTTGTGGTTCGCCATCTTCGACTTAGCCGGTGGTGCCATTAACGATGTTCCCGTGCACAACACATCATACACTCACCGTGACACGCTCTTCTGGCTACAATCATATGCAATTTGCGCCGGTTCTGTATCTAATACGACGCGAACATTCCTTAATGGTCTAAGTGACCTTCTGACCAGCGCCCAGCCGAACGTCGACTTTGGAGCCTATCCAGGATACGTCGACCCAGAGCTTCCTGATGGACAACTCGCCTACTGGGGCTCCAACCTGCCGAAACTGGAACAAATCAAAGCCGAAGTTGACCCTAACGATGTCTTCCACAACCCTCAGAGCGTGAAGCCAGCCAAGAAGTGACGGCCTTTAGACATGGTTTGGATGTTTGTTCGAATATACCCGGATCCGGTAGTTTAATATCGGGTCCCTTTTCTTTTCCTGTTGCATATAATGTTCAATGCCTGTGAATAGCTATCTTTCCATGTTACAAGTAGACGTATGTTATGTCCGTGGTTCATGAAAATAAATGCCAAATTTCGATTAATCCCATTTTCCAAAGACTAATTTGCTTCGCCTCCCTGAACCTCCCTCAGAAACGCCTCATATCGTCCCTTACACATTCTTCTCCACTTCTTTCCCCAAATAATCATAGGGACCGCCATCATCATAGATAGCAAGACCAGGATCCCAAAGAAAGTGAACGCCCAGCCGTAATTCGTCCGGTCTATCAACGGCTGCACAGAGAATGACATGGCGAAGTTGATCACGGATGAGCAGATAGCGAGCACGACGACAAGCTCCCCAGATACCTATATATCAAGATGGCAATCATCATCAGACTTGAACTACACATGAGATCCCGAAAGAACCACTGCGATATTTCCCAACCAGCGAAGAAAATGAAACAGACAACTCACACCATCAAAACACTCCATTGCGTATGCCGTCGCAATCGTAGTCGCAGAGACCTGCTGCGCAATCATACACCCCAGTCCGAAAGCGATACCAACCCACGATGCACCTGCCTGTGCGCACCATCCGTAGGAGAAATATCCCACGCCGCCCGTGATGGACGGGAGGACGAACATCCAGAGACGCATTTCGGGTTCTTTGAACCCGTTGTTTCGTCGAGCGAGGAATATAATCAGCGTGTCGGAGAGTGAGCCTATTGCCATTCTATACGGGTTTTTGTCGTTGTGTTAGCTGAGTATGTAAAATGCAAGGTCACATTTGGTGCGTGTGGCTAAAATATAGAAAGAGAAATGAAACATATAATACTAACCCGACAAAGTTTCCCACGATAGCCGCAAGGAACATTAAGCCAGCGGCGCTGACGCTCCAATTATATGGAGGTTCGGTCATGATTTCAGAAATAGTATTGAACGACACGATGCCCGCCGTGCAGCCAAAAGCGAACTGGATCCCGCCGAAGACAATGTTGGGAAAGGCGAAGAGATAAAATGGACGACGAAAGTACTGGAACCAGGTCGTTTTGTCGTCTGGGAAAGAGTGCCATAGGGCCAGTTTCTGGACGTAGCTTCGAGGAGGGGCGATGATTTCGCCTGCAGTTTGGCCGGGCATGAGCGAGACGGGGATATCATTCGTTTTACCATCGGATGCTGGTAGGGGTGTTTTATCGTCTTGCTGACTGAAAGGCGTGTCTTGTGATGAATGGTTTCGAGGTCCGTATCGAGGGAACATCGTATCGTCGAAGGTGAATATAAACAGGATGATGAGGATTCCCTATGGTCATTGCCACATTAATATGTTTCAAGTCCATTGGGGGGAGCTTGGAATCCATACAGCTGCAATGGCCACGATAGGTGAACTCCATCTCCAACCAACTCCATCGGCAATATAGCCTCCCAGAATGAGACCTAGGATTGATCCTAATTGCTGCCCGAAAATGTATACAGCGACCATCCGACCTCGCTCGTGAGCGAAGAACATGTCAAATATCTTGAACGAATCAGTACTGCTGTGAAAGAGACATCACGAGCGAGTAAAAGAGCTGCACGACTCACGGTTAATTGAATTAATGCCTGATACGCAGCTGTTCCAACCCCGTTAATCGCAAGCATAATATAATACTGTCCTGTTCCATAAAAGAACCCACCCCAAATCCCACTTGCAACAGTGAGACACAGACTAAGGATATACACAATTTTCCGTCCCAGTTTCATCGCAGTTGGTATCCAGATGATGTTGAAGAACCCTAGAAGAAGGTAGTTGAGAGCTGACCCTCCATTCATGTTCTCTAGCGTGACGTCTGCTTCCTCGGATATGGTCGTCCATGCTGCACCCCAGTTATTTTCACCGAAGGATTGTACGCAAGCGTACATGGATATCAGGAACAAAGACCAGTATTTTTTGAACTTGGGTCAATTCTATTGGGGTCAGTGTTAGATGTTGTACGTAAATACAACGTTTCGTAGTCCTCACCAGGGGATCTGCAGGCGAGTTTGTCGGTTGGGGAATTAACAAAACATCCTTATCACCAGCATGTGCAGCGTTCGTTAACCCCCGGGATTCTAGGTGTTATTAGTTCCAAGAAGACTCAGGATAGGAGGACTCATACCGAGATACATACTATCCACTAGATACACAGTGCCGGGGACATCTGTCGCCACGTCCTCCTGGTTAACCATTTTGGTGAGCGCAATCCTATCTGTGAGTATCACAGAGATTGTCCGATATAGATTAATGGATTCGGAGGCCCCAAATCCTTATATATCCGATCGAATGCTGCACTGATTTGGGATGCGTAGGATCAAGCCGAGGAGCTGCTGAGCGGCTACTTAAGAACTCTCGTTTTGGGGTAGGCTTCAGTCTACTCGATAGAGTATATAGATGATGGCCAAAGCGGGATTGTGATAATTGAATTAGATATGGTTGGTCCGATAACGTCTCATCATACAGGTAGATCCCAAGTTTCCTCCGAAAAGTACAGATGAGTCCAAGGGCTCGTATGCAGTACATATATGTTCATTCATACCAATCTGGCAGTCTTACCCGAATAGAACTGCATTATCAAGTGCGAAGCCTTCAGAATCCGGGATAAACCGCCCATGGAGAAGCTCGCGTGACATGCTCCATTAAGTACCTTGACATACCAGAATAAGCATGTCTCGATAAAAGCCACTTGGCCATTATCGACTAATATTCGCACCCCCAATGAAATTCGTGTGGAACGCGGAGAGACGGGAGTATTAGATCCTGGGAAGACACTCATGGATGAGATCGATATCTGAAGGAAGGTCCAGCCGTATTTCCTTATTTAGCGTCAGCGCCAGTGGTTTTTAGCGTCTTTTATCATGTAGTCACCTGCTTCGTAGATTGACTTAGGTACCTTGTATTTTGAGAGGTGATCATAGAAGGACGGCTGTGATACCAATTTTGACCAAGACAACTAGCGGTTTCTGCTGGGTTTTGGGGGACTTATTAGAGTGCATCTTTTAGATAACAAATATCACTTCCGCGTCTCCCGTTCCACAGCTGCCCCTTTTAGCTACCATTCGGAGACCCGGGCTTCGTTCGTGTATAACTGTTCTTGTTGTGTTAGCTGCTAGCTAGCGCACACCGGTTCTTTCAAGCCTTTGACACATAGAATGTGTATGGGAAATCTCAATCTCATCATGCGAGGAGCAGTTTGGTAAGAATCCATGCCAAAGATATAGGGCTGGATTACGCGCCGCGTGTATCCATCCCATAGAGACGTCGCGTCAAGGGGGAAGTCGCGGATATCGTCAAATGCATTTGGATCATCGATTGCATTAGCATGAATGCAACATGCGCAGCTTGTGGTACAATGCCCTTGGTTATAGAAATAGCGGTCCGTATCCCTCGGTTTTTCACAACAGCCGCAGTTCCGCGCAACAGCCCCCGCGTCCAGCACAACCCTCCTTCAGCCAAGGAAGTGAATCCCACGTCGAGCTTCGCCTGGTCAAGTCGAACGCCGACTGCAGAGGACCAGGCGGTACGTTAACCTGAAGCGTCCAATGATTACGACGATGTTTGATATATTCGCGGTTGATGTTTCTAAGTTCCTCTTCACAACCTTCAAGGGTTTTATACTGTTCTTCATGGCGGCTTGAAATACTAGAAGTTTCGGTATTGGAAGCCGAGGACAGACGAAGAGACTTTTGTAAAGCATGCGCCTGTTGTCGGATGTGTATCTCTCGTTGCACAATCCAGCGTCCTAATATGTCCGCTTCGACTGCATCTCGACACCACCGAAGTGCCATATTGGTGCAATAAGCTTTACGGAACCATTCATAGCGTACGCGCTGACCCAGCTGCCACAAGCCGGAACTGATCATCGTTACTGCAAGTCGTCCGACCCCGTACTCATTTTCATAATATGGCAACTGGGCCATTTCAGGCAAATAGCACTTTTCCTCAATCGTTAGACTCGATGAAAGGCACGGAGTTAGCCAGTCATCAGTGTTTTTAGACCCTCTAAGTTTTTCGACCCACTCTCCTAGGGCCAACTTCTCGGGTTCTGCGGAATTCTTGGGGCGAAATAGTTTGAGTCGTTTAAGCGAATAGCCTGGGGACATGGTGATTGATACTTGTGATGTGTGCAGGTATGTGAATAGGTGCGGAAACAGACCTCGATTGTGTTCGGGCTTGTATTCAAGTACTTGTGCCTCTGGACGAATCATAGTTGCGTAACGCTACTAGATACGACCGTCAGTGACACATTGAATGTAGAGTATCAAGTCAGTCACACTCAAAATTCAATAGCGTATGCAGAAATATATTATCAAAAATTACGCCCAAGACAGAAGTTACATTTCTCAGTGACTTTGTCCTCACAGTACAGTTAGAGATATGCCACCCTGGGATAGGGGGAATCCGATATATAGTACAAGAATAGTTACTACTAGTAGAACATATTCTGTTCCTCTCATAACACATCCTTCGCGTGAAATTTTGCGGTACATATATTTACATATACTTGATACATATGCCAGTAGATAATGGAACTGTAACGGCCCGACAAATGGAAAGATCTTATGCGCAAACCGAACTGCTTCAATAAGACACTCTTTCATATGGATTGGTAATATGGTCATTGGACTACTATGGTTGCCGTGTGGTCGGCTAATTCTGCGTATCTATAGTGAGGGTCAGCCCAAGTAGTAGAGATGCTTGAGCCATCTGCTCTGAGAAATTAAGATGGTACAAACGCACTACCTGATACGAGCTCATTATGTTGTAGTCATGTCTGTGAAATAGGGAATGTTGAGAGTTTCCAAATACGGTAGGTGGATAGTCCGTAAGCTTTGTTAGTAAGCAGAGATACAGGCTTCTGCTCCATTTCGTTTTCAACATTTCCTTTACCTTTGTATTCTCTCAAGCAATGCCATCATCATATATTTTATATGATCACCCGACGCATGTCTTTTACTAGTCATGGCTGTCTAAAATATAGAAATAATCTGTTTCCCGGGCTGCACGAGTCGCTGGACAAAGGCCGATGAGAAAAGCCAGAGTCACGGCAAGACGCCGCCCCAGCAAAGGATCTATCTGTCACAATTTTCTCTTTTATAAAAGACAGATCTAGCGAGATGGAATATTCAAGTCACGAATCTTCAAGTGGCGTTGAATACAAGCATATGGGAAGTGCTAGCCCCAGCCGAAGGGACAAACACATGATGCACCTCCCATCTACTCTTCGTACTACCGTATCCCCTCCGAGGAGGAGAACTCTTGAACAAGACCACAACAGAAAGAAGAGAATACGACCTATATCATCTGATAATAAAAATGCTTCAAAATCATCCACAGAAACTCGAGATCTTTCATTGGCCGCTATTGAAGCTGGCGAAGTTCAAGTCAACGATCACTTTTCGATTTTCTCGTCTCGTCTTTCAAAAGCTACCAGACCAATCCAACCCGGAGTTCCTCGATTATCCCACTCCGGATGGATAGATCTTTACTTGAGAAATCAACATCCACAAGGCCGTCACTTTGTTATCCACCAACATGATCACCCAGTTGCTGGCCCACATTATGATTTAAGGCTACAGATTTCAGAAACTAGTTCTCTCAGCTGGGCAATTATGTACGGGCTCCCTGGTGATCCAAATAGTCGGAGGTTAAATAGAAACGCTACGGAAACAAGGGTGCATTGTCTGTGGGTGAGTAGTCTATATATCGCCTTGCGCTATTTCCCCGATGAAGGCCAGCTGTATGTGCTGACTGGTATGCAGAATCATCTAATAGAGACTGCGTCACCAACAACAGGGAGTATGATTATCTGGGATACTGGCGAATATTCTGTTTTACCTTATTATCCTCAAATCAGAGAGCCAGAAACAGAAGATTCCTTATCAGACGTATCGGAGCTTTCCTCGAAGCCAGATGAACAGCTCTCAGACAGTGAGAAGCTACGAGAAGCATTTCAAAATGTATGCCATGACCCGCAATCTTATCACAAAATTTTTGGTATTTGATAAGTACTGACTGCGCAATTCTAATAGCGCAAGATCCGTCTACGTCTCAATGGGACACGTCTCCCACCAAATTATACTATTACTATGCGTCTGACAACACAGGATAATGTCATACCTGGGGCAGCCAAAAGACCGCACAAACGCAGAAGACGCACAGCACCAACGCTCCCTCGGGAGCCTTCCAGCACCCCATCACGAAGTCCATCTCCGGATTGCCATCGTCCCAGAATATCATCTGCTGCGCCTGTTCACGCATCAGAGTCACTACCAGTATATAGATTAAATGATGACCAAGGTGCAGATGACGACGCCGGCTCCGCGTCAGCATCTGATGAGGAAGACATTGACGAGAGGACTCGTCTCACAAATGCCTACCCCGGAGCTGTGAATTCTGTTGGATCTATACATCAGCGTAGATGGTTCATAACGCTCGACAGATTGAATTCCGGTTTCGAGCCTGCTTCTACGATTCGTTCGGGGTCTGGAAAGAAGTCGTGGATACGGAAAGGAAATGATGGCGTTAATCAGGAGCTTCTCGGGTTTGAACCATTCTACATTCGAGGGCCGGAAGTCGAGAGAAGCGTTGTAACGGGACGACTGGGAAAGGAAGTTCTGGAAGACGAAGGGGTGGAGGGATTTACTCCAAGGCGAGGCTGGAAGCCTGTGCTCGAATGAGGAAAGACATATTGAACATCGTGAACCCTGTTGTCTGACACCGAGTCTCTTGTACTAACGGTCGACATCGAAAAGAGCGAACTTGGACCAGGAACCACCACTTTGTTAAAACCCTTGGGTTCTATGTATCAACATCTTGTTTGCGCGGGTAACCCGCTGTGCTGCAAATACACAGTACCCTTCACTATGAAGTCACATTATCGATCTTGGGCAACTGTATGAAGTGATCCTTTATAGCAGCTGTGGCATAGTCGAAACCCGCAAAGAGACTCGCCGTGGATCACCAGACTCTGGTTGCCATTGTCATCCAGCATATCAATCGACGGGCGCATTCCGACAGCAAAGGTGCGTGGGAAGTGAATGGCTCGCGTCACGGAGATGAGCATGCATCTTACCATTTGTCAATGGTCTCATTCTTCTGGAGTGACTCAAATTGTGGGGAGCCGAAATGGATAGCGTCGAGTCATTTTATTGATCTAGCCGTCGCTTGGATGCAAGATGGGCGACAGTGATTGATGGAGCGGTCAAGCTGGTTGCGGAGACCGTCGCATCGTGCCGCCAGCCACAGCAGACTAGTCCAGTCAGGCAAAGCTCAACTGGGATGCCCTTCCAACGCTCGGATCAGATTATTCGGTAGTAAGTACGCGATGGTCTCGTATGGCCGATGGTATACATCGTTGGAACGGGAAAGAAACAGAAATAATGCAGGTACTCGAATAGCACAGTGCTCTGTTCTTGCCAAAGAGTAAAAACAGACAAGCATAATTGATAAGTATGGTTTCGCTCGTTCAGCAGGGCAAATGATAACCAAGTGCTCCGGCCGTAGCTGCTTTCACCGCTATCTAGGCATCCTCAGCAGGGATGAAACTTTCAGCAAGACATGGGATGTGTAGGATTGACTCACAATACAACCTCGGAAGGGGACATGTTCTTATGACCAATATAGGAATATTTGTGTAGCTAGATCTCTTTGTTCAACTGTTATGTGACGAGCTGAGGCGGTCGCCGAATTGATAACACCATCAGGTCCCCACCATTAGCTGATAGCGTGCCGATAGGCTCCATGCACAGCCTACACGCGTCTATACGCGGACCTTCACGTTTTCCTGCATTAAATTGCTTCGGTTTCTCGTCTGCACTGGGATGCACAGGTAGGTCTGTCGATTGTCGCTTGCGTGTCTAGGCACAGCTCTCCAGAGTTGAGCAACCTGGATCGCCCAGATGGCGGTAAGCAAGGAAACTGGCGCACTTATCGCCGGTGCTCTGGGACTCAGCATTGTTGCCGTCTGCACGACTCCAGCTCTCATCAGCATTGCAGCTCGATTTTCGCCAAAAGCTCGTCGCGGCGTGTCAGAAGCTGTAGAGATCCTTTATGAAGATCAAGATGGAGCTGCCACACCAGAATCGGTCAAAGCTTTCACAGACAGACTCCAGAGAGCTTCTATCGCCGCCCTAACCGTCATTGGCTTCTTCACATCCCTGGCCATTGCACTCCTCACAACTAAAAGAGGGCCTGAGTCGTATCTGATTGAGGCATGGCTCCAGGTTGGAATATGGGTATGTAGAAAATGCGGAAAGGATCTCAGAACGCGCATGTCATTAACGGTCGTATTAATTATAGGGATTCCATGCAATTCATGCGGTTGCGCTTTTTGTTGAGCCTTCGCCTAAAAAGCGCTTCGCACTCGGCGGCCATGCGTTTATCTCAAGCATCGTCACCATAGCGGTGCCATGTATAGAAGCTGTCTTGCTGTGGTCTCACGGTCCTCATGAACTGCGCAACAAGGAATTCATAGCACTCTTCTGCACACATATTGCTGTTGCCCTTATCAGGGCTCTCCTTACTGCTACCCTGCCTCGACGTCCCGACGTCTTCAGGGACGGAAAGATTGTTGATAGGGAGCGGACTACCTCACTCATTGGCAAATATGCCTTCTTCTGGGTTGACCCTCTCCTGACTTTTGCTATCAAGAACAGAGGGCTGTCAATCAGCGACTTGCACGAACTAAACTCCCAGATACGGTCGAGGAATCTGCGGGAGAAGCTTGAAAAAGCAAAAGGGTCTCATCGCCTGTGGAAAGCTCTCATTGTTGCGAACGCCGGAGGAATTTCTCAGCAGTTCGCACTTGCAATGGTGATATCTGTTTTGAGCTTCGCGCCGCAGATCGCTCTGCTGGGGATTCTACGATCACTAGAAGCTCGTGGAACTGACTCATGGAATCCTTATGTCTCCTGGTTTTGGGTTTTTGCTCTAGGGGTCCTGATGGTTATCACCACCGGTTTTGAACAGTGGCAATTCTGGATTATACAGAGCCGGGTCGGTCTTCCCATAGCGGAGGGGCTGGCCGCTATCACATTCGCCAAGTCTATGCGTCGAAAGGATGTGAAGCATACGAAGAAATCTCGAGAAACTAAACAGGCCGATTCGGAGAATCCAGAGCTGGAGTCTGACCGTGCTGGTGCCGGTGAACAGAAAGACGACGATGACAGCGACGAACAGAAATCTCGCCAGAGCACAGTCAACCTTGTCGCGGTTGATTCCAAGCGTATCTGGGACTTTACCACATACTGGTACCTCATACCACAGGCTACCCTCAAACTACTAGTTGCTTGTGCTTTCCTCAGCAGGCTGATCGGTTGGCGCAGTCTCCTTTCAGGACTCGCCGTAGCTGTCGTGGTAACCCCCGTCAACATCATCGCTTCAAAGAAATACACATCCACTCAAACTGAACTGATGAAAAATCGGGACCAGAAGATGGCTGTAGTGAATGAGGTCTTGATGGGTATACGGCAGATTAAATTCTCGGCTCTGGAAGCCCAATGGCATGCGAAAGTCTCAGCTATACGTAACATCGAGCTGGGAGCGCAGTGGTCTGCCTTCCTCTGGGACGTGGTTCTTCTCTCGATCTGGATTCTCGGTCCTATTATGCTGTCGGCCGTCTCCTTGGCCGTCTACGCGTGGATCCATGGTGGCCTCACGGCATCTGTTGCCTTCACCGCCATGGCATTATTTGGCGCCCTAGAATTATCCTTGGCTGTGTTACCGGAGATGATCGCAAACGGTCTGGAGGCCTGGGTCAGTCTTGTCCGTATCGAAAAATACCTCGATTCGCCAGAGAAGAAAACCACTACGGTTCCAGGAGATCATGTTGCCTTCGACGAGGCAGCCGTCGCATGGCCTACCGATGAGGAGGTTGATCCCGAAGATCGTTTTGTCCTAAGGAATGTCAACCTGAGTTTTCCACCTAAGGGCTTCAGTGTCATAGCTGGTAAGACAGGTTCTGGAAAGAGTTTGCTCCTCGCTTCGATCCTAGGAGAGTGTGATATCTTGGAAGGCATCGTCAGAGTCCCCGTGCCTCCAGCTCTTGAGGATCGATTCGATGACAGTGCCACACCTGCTAACTGGATTATTGATTCTGCGATTGCATATGTGGCTCAGATTCCTTGGATCGAGAATGCAAGCATTAAGGATAATATTCTCTTTGGATTGCCATATGATGCGCAACGCTACAGAAAGGTGCTATTCGCATGTGCCCTGGAGAAGGACCTCGACATGCTTCCTGACGGTGACCTCACCGATATTGGTGCCAATGGAATTAATCTCAGCGGTGGCCAGAGATGGCGCATCTCATTTGCAAGGGCGTTGTACTCCAGAGCGGGGATTCTTGTAATGGACGATCTATTCAGCGCCCTGGATGCTCATACAGGCCGACATTTGTACGAACACGCGGTCACTGGTGAGCTGGGTACCGGGCGCACCAGAATTCTTGTTACTCACCACGTCGGGCTATGCCTTCCTCGCACCGACTATCTTGTTGTGATCGAAGACGGAACCATAAAACAAGCTGGCAATGCGAGCGACCTGAAGGAGTCAGACGACTTTGCCGAGATCTTATCTCAAGAACGTGAAGAAGAAACAATAGATCAAGTGGCAGAGGAGAACGGTGATATCCTGGATATGGAGGAGACCACGCTGCAGAAAGTCATCTCGAACAGATCACAAAGAAGGGAGTCCACCGCTGCCAACGGGGATAATGACCTGGGACGGCCAACACCGAGAAAGTTCGTTGAAGACGAGAAACGAGAAACGGGTTCTATCAAGCTTGCAGTCTACAAGGCATATTTCAAAACAGCTGGCCCTATCCCTTTCTGGATATTTGTCGTACTCCTATATGTCAGCTATGTCGTGTTCATCATCGGGCGTGTGAGTCAATCTCTATACGTAAACCTTTCACTGGCATGAACTAACACTTCCTATGATAGTCTTGGTGGGTCAATGTCTGGACAAGCTCTTCCTCTACAAAATCTCGCCAACAAAGCTACTTTTCGGCTGCGCAGTCGCAACCCGAACAGCACATTCTGATGGCTCATCAGACAGCCAAAGCGGCCACCTTAGCAGGAACCAATGACGATCTCTTGCTTTACCTTGGCGTCTACATTGGCTTATCTGTAGTGATATGTATTGTGGGCTCACTTCGTTACTATTTCATTCTACGCGCAGGCATTCGAGCATCCAGGAATCTCTTCCAAGACCTCGCTTATGCTGTCCTGCGTGCGCCGCTCAGATGGCTTGATACGGTGCCTGTTGGCCGTATCCTCAATCGGTTTACTGCTGACTTCCACATGATTGATTCCAGGCTGGGCTACGACATCGGTCTCACAGCATACCGCATGCTTGATGTACTGGGTGTTATCGTCGCTGGTGTCCTAGTCTCGCCACTTGTGATGCTCTTCGCTGCCTTGCTCCTTGGCGTCTGTCTCCGATTTGCATTGAGATACTTGGCGGGGGCGAGAGAAGTAAAGCGACTGGAGAGTAACGCGAAGAGTCCGATTTATGAACAATTTGGTTCGGCCCTTGTTGGCCTTGGAACTATCCGGGCCTTTGGGAAGACTTCGACATATCTGGAACGGATGTACGGGAAGATTGATGCTCATTGCCGGGCATGGTGGTATCTCTGGCTATTCAACCGATGGCTAAGCTGGCGTATGAATATTGTTGGTGCTCTGTTTGCCACAATCACGGCGGCTCTGGTGGTATCCCTTCCAAGCATAAATGCTTCTCTAGCAGGTTTTGCGCTCAGTTTCGCACTTCAGTACACGGTTTCCATTTCTATGGCACTTCGGATGTACTCGAACCTTGAGCTCGACATGAATGCCGTTGAAAGAGTTACTGAATATTCCAACATTGCCATTGAAGACCAGGGAGGAGATGATGCCCCTGCCGCCTGGCCGACAGAAGGTCGGGTTGAAGTAGAGGACCTTGTCGTTGGCTATGCCCCCGACCTCCCACCTGTCCTGAAGGGACTGACTTTCACCGTTGAGACAAACCAGAGAGTTGGAGTCGTCGGGCGCACAGGTGCCGGAAAGTCATCTCTCACTCTGGCCCTGTTCCGCTTCCTGGAAGCCCGACAAGGTCATATATACATCGATGGCGTTGACGTATCCAAGATCAAACTTCATGACCTGCGGAGCAGACTGGCGATTATTCCACAGGACCCCGTTCTCTTCTCAGGTACGATCAGGACTAACCTTGACCCGTTCGATCAATATGGCGATGGTGAGCTGTATGATGCTCTCGAGCGGGTTCACCTTATTTCCCGAAATGAGGACGGGACCATAATCTCGTCCACCAACACCCCAGGTACTATCACGCCAGTAGGAACCGCTCCCTCGTCAGTGACCGGAAAGAACGCCAACATATTCGCCTCGCTGTCCTCTCCCATTTCTGAGGGAGGTCTCAATCTTTCCCAAGGACAGCGCCAGCTTCTCTGTCTTGCTCGTGCCATCGTATCTCGCCCTAAGGTCATGGTTCTCGATGAGGCTACTTCTGCCGTGGACATGTCGACAGACGCACTCATTCAACAGTCGATCCGGTCAGAATTTGGACGCAATTCCACCAGTCTCCTCGTCATTGCTCACCGATTAAGCACAATTGTCGATTTTGACCGCATCTTGGTCATGGATGCGGGCAAAGCTGTGGAGTTTGGCAGTCCGCGTGAGCTAATGGAGATTGAGGGCGGTGTATTCAGGAGTCTTGTAGAGGACTCTGGGGAGAGACGTGTCTTGGAAGACATTATCTTTGGTGAGCAGCGCGGAGAGCAGGGCGACGAGGAGGACGCAGAGTAGCCCTCGTATGTGACATTGGTCACCAAATGAGAGCTAAAATCGAATGAGAGCAAGGGAAAGAAAGATGATAGGAGGTGTTGATTTTAGATATTCTTGTATGTATGTACATTCTTTACGGATATATGATAAGACATAGACGGAACAGTCTCAAGACTAGGGATGGTCCAGTGCCTGTTCTTGACTGTGCCATATGCAGAAAATATAAATGAAAAGTTATTCGTGCTCAATTCTTGCGTTCGATTTGAACTATTCCTTTTGATATTACATCTAAAATGCAGTTTGCATCTTGAAATTCGAAGATTCTGGTAACGAAGATATGGTTGCATTTGTCATGCTGCCTGCTCAAGATTACCTCAGGTTTGCGGGAATCTGAATTAATTTGCTTGATCTGCTGCACCCACTCTTCTAGCTCTGCCAGACTCTTGACAAGTTTTCATTCCCCTAGAAGTGGGATGAGTAGTATCTACTTCGCTTGATCGTACATGACCAGTTTCACACCAACCTCCGCTTGTGACATTTACTCAACGCCTTCGCGATGCCAGAATCCTACACAGGCAAACAGTTCACACTATTTGTAACCTTTCGAATTTCTCCGGAGAACATTGAGGCATTTAAAGAAGCACATCGCCCGCTATGGAGACATTGTGCTGAAGAGCCGGAATGCCTCCTTTTTGATATTTTCCAAGATACCGAAACCCCGGGACGATTTCGGTTTGTGGAGGTGTGGAATCAAAGTCGACAGTGGTTCGAGGAGGTAAGACTTTGAGTTATGTGGGCGAAATAGAGATTCCCTGGATATGTATACTGAGTTTGATGCAGAAACAAATGACAAAGCCTTACTATAAGTTCCTTTGGGAAGATTCTAAGCCATTATGGATTGAGGATAGTAGGTTTCGCGATGACGATAATAACTCTGAGGATAATTGTAAGCTAACATTTCCGGGGCAGTGAAACTCGAATGGTATGAACGAGAAGGCGAAGGATGTATTTATAGGAAAGAGTACCTGAATGGCGGTAAGGAAATGAGTTGATGCTGGGAATTGCCGTGATTTGTGGGCAATTTAAATCTTCACGGAATCAAATTGCTACTCATTATTATTGCCAACAAATACGGTATCTCCGGGCAGATTCATACATCGATCTATCTTCGATGCTGTAACTCGGGTGGCCGCTGGCTAAGTATTCAAATGAACTAGGGACACCTAGGCCTCTCCTGTCAGAATGGTAATCGCTGGTGATATTGCGACTGAGTAGTAAATTTGACTCATATTGGTTTTTCAGTGTTGAGAGATTATTATCTTGTACTTTAGCTACATACATGGGTATGTACATACATACATCCTTAACTGTAAGTACTTGGTTATGGGCGAAATCCATCCCCACCGCCTTGCCGACAGAAGCTACTCGAACCTGACAAGCAAGACCTGCAAGTCAAGCTTCACTTTTATCCACAACCTAATCTCTTGTCAAGCTCTGATTCTATACTATATACCTCTAGAGGGCTTCTCAAGCTCTCTTATCGAACTCTACCTATCCCTATCTACTGATTTTCAGAGGGAAATCCTCGATACCAAAACCCCGCCATACCCCGCGCCTCCTGCCTCCCGGAGCGTGCAACCGCAGGAAACAATTTCCTCTGCTCTCCACTGAATAAAGCGATATCTCCAACAGCTCACTCACAATGTCTGACGCCGAACAAGACCCTACGCCAATTGATGTCGCCCAGCGCGAGCAGGAAGAGAAGGAGCGCAAGGCCAAAGAAGACGCCGAACAAGCTCAGCTACCCTACAAATGGAAGCAGACAATCGGCGATGCAGAAGTGACTGTTCCGGTGCCTGGAAACCTCAAGGGCCGTGACCTAGATGTTAAAATTACGAAGACGAGTATCAAAGTTGCAGTGAAGGGACAGGAGCCGATCTTGCAGGTAAGGCTTGCCCAAGGAAGTAGAGGTGTGGTTATGAACAATTTGTTGACAATGTCGTTTTTCTCTCGGTTGTAGGGCGATTTCCCCCACCCAATCCATGCGGATGAGTCGACATGGACTCTAGAGACGACCTCGCAACCTCCCGGAAAAGAGATCTCGATCCACCTGGACAAGGTCAACAAGATGGAATGGTGGCCGCATATTGTGACAAGTGCACCTAAGATTGACGTGTCGAAGATTCAGCCTGAGAATTCGAACCTGAGCGATCTCGACGGCGAGACGAGAGCGATGGTCGAGAAGATGATGTACGATCAGCGCCAGAAGGAGGCGGGCGGGTTGACCAGCGATGAGCAGAAGAAGAGGGATATTTTGAAGAAGTTCCAAGCGGAGCATCCCGGTACGTGTTCCGTCATCGGTTCCTTTTGGATGTGACCTGTACTAACGAATTTATTCTACAGAGATGGATTTCTCAAATGCGCAGATCGGCTAAGTTATGCGGCCATCCGGAATATCATGTCCGTTGTTTTGATAAAGCATAGCGAGTCTTGCTGTTTAATGGAGGCTTTATAGGAAGAAAAGAATTCATACCCAATTTAAAACCAGGAGGCCACAAGTTTGTGCCTCATATCTTCAACAGTAGTGTCTATTTATATAATACAGTTCCCCAAAGGGAGGTTTCTATGGTGACGTACAGGCATAATGCAAAAGAGAAGAGAAGGGTATCATGCAAAAATTAATACAAGAAGAGCCTTTCTCAGGTTTACTCATCGCGGAGCCGGAGATGGTACGTCTCAAGGGACTCTTCGGTCATGGGGGTGGGCGCCTTGACCATAGGATCTTCACCCTTGCCAGTCTTGGGGAATGCAATGACATCTCGCACTGATTCCTTTCCTAGCATGACGGCTACGAGACGGTCAAAGCCCAGGGCAATACCAGCGTGCGGAGGACATCCTGCCCGCAGAGCCTCTAGAAGGTGGGAGAAATCTGCCAAACGTTCAGACGGCATCTGCAGGATATCCCGAAGGATAAACTCCTGGACCTTGGCATCGTGGATACGACGACTGCCACCGCCAAGTTCGACACCATTGACGACGAGATCATAGTGGTCTGCAACGACTTGAGTCGGGTCTGTGAGGAGCATGTCGACATCCGCAGCAGTCTTGGGTGCTGTGAAGGGGTGGTGTGTGGATGAGATTCCGGCAGCGCCTCCCTGTCCAGGTTCTGCATCTGTCGAAGGCGAGAAGAGAGGGAAATCAACAACCCAGAAGAAGTCAAAGCCTGTTGCTGCTGGTTTGAAGCCTCTCTCCACGGAAGCAGTATACAGAGCTCGACGAAGGTCGCCTATCGGTGTTGAGCCTCCAGAGAATGGTGCTCGTTTCCTAGCCTGGAGAACAATGAGGTCGCCATGATCGGGCTCTAGCACGTCCTCAATTATTTCTGCAGCCTCAAAGCCAAAAGGCTGCAGGCCGCATAGTGGTTTCTTTGCGTCGTAGATGAAAATACCCGGTCCACCTTCGGGATTGTTGTTGAAGGGGGCTCCTGCTGGGGAGTCCAGAAACTCTGTAATGAACCTATGCGTCTCTTTAGGATCGTTGTCATTTCCTTCAAATTTGAAGACCTCGACGATAGGATCAATGAGAGGGGTGATCTTGCTTATCAGATCGACTGGTAGCACATAATCGATTGGTGAGATCTCCATCCCGATTCTGGTGTCGGGTTTGTCTGAGCCATAACGGCGCATGGCTTCCTGATACGGCATTCGCCTGAAAGGACCGGATGGGACAGGTTCCTTCATCAACGTTGACCAGAGCTTACGGATGACCCCTTCAATAGTGGTCATTACATCCTCTCCTGTAGCAAACGACATTTCTAGATCGAGCTGGGTGAATTCAGGCTGCCTGTCAGCACGCAAGTCCTCATCTCTGAAGCAGCGCGCGAACTGGTAGTATCGTGGAATCCCACTAGCCATGAGGATCTGCTTATACTGTTGAGGACTTTGCGGAAGCGCGTATGCCATTCCGCGCCTGCGAGTTGGGACCAAGAACTCACGAGCACCTTCGGGGGTCGATTTAAACAGCAGAGGTGTCTCAATCTCGACAAACGGGGGTTGCGACTGATCCAGTTCCTCTTTGCAGATATTCCGTACTTGTGCTCGAAACCGAAGAGCCTCTCTCAGGTCACGGTCCGTTCGTAGATGCAGATACCGCTGCTCGGGCGAAAACACGGTTTCTGGTGTCATGATAATGTCTTTTGGAAAGTCATTTAATGCGTGTATATCCTCCAGACTTATTTCCCATGCTTCGATCTTCTCAGTATCCGGTGCGTCTCTCTCGGACTTGCTTCCTTTCTTCTGCTGGACAATGCCCCGTACAGCAACAGGGCTGTTGGTCGCAACTGACTTGAGCTTGTCAAAAGCACCGCTTTTCGCGGACGCAACGATTTGGATACTGTGCCTCATGGTAGGATCTGTCAATCGGACGAAGGAGAGCTTTTTTGACAGATCGACTCTATTTCCAAGGTAGCCATGAAGGACTACTTCTTGTCCAAGAGAGGCTTCGGACAAAAATGTTTTGAAATCATACGTGGCACGTGGGAATTCAACTATTGAGATAAATGGTCAACTTGCAATTCGCGACTACGCTACCAATTTTCATACCTGCATTCTTGTACTGTTCCAAAAAGGGTCGCCTCGATGAGTCTATATGCGGTTGCTCATATAAACGCTGTTGCCCATGAAATTGGCGCAATTGCTGCGATCTGTTTCGCACTGTCGAGAGCAGACCTGTTCGTCTTCCGCGGATGTAGTTTGATATCTCAATGTAGCTCTCGCGGGGAGCTGCGCGGAGCCGGAGGGAGCTTCGTCCCACGCTGCTCAGCAGCATTGTGGCAGGACAAAGAAGGAACTCTCGAGCTCTAGATCAATTAAAAGATATCCAATGGAGAATAAAGGGCAACAGAAACGATAATGCAAATAACTGTGAGTAGACGCCAGACACTGACCATGAAATCAATCCATAAATCCGCCGCAGAGCTCCGAAGCGAACAAGCACCCGGCTCCACGTTCCTCCGATCCGGCACTACGAAAATTAAATGTTTCCCAGCGCGTCCCGATCTGCTTCCTTTTCTTCTTCATCCTTCCAAGTTTTGTAAAAGTGAGTGCTAAATTTCCCCAACCAACCGAATATCTCTGTTCTCTGCCACAGACTGGACAGAGCAGGTGTTATTCAAAATAGAACCAAGCTAACATTCTCGAAACAGATGATGAAAGCCTAGTGTGTTATATTCGAACCTATCCCTCCTCTTTGGTCCTTTCGGCTCTCTGCGCCCTTTGCTTTCGAGAATCGGTGTGCGGCCTAAGGGCTGGAAGGACTAAGATGGAGGGAGGATGAGATCTGCGTTCGGCACACCAACCTTGTTACTTGACGGACGCGATGAAGGCATCTCTGATTCAAATCATTACTTGGAAGGTGTTCTGCTTTTGTGTGTTTTTGTGTGGCTGTAGCCGGGGCGCGCTCTCGGAAGACATGTCTGTGTAAAGGAAGTGGATAGGTGGATGGATGGCATGCACTCTGCTGTATGAAGTTATGCATTCGTACCCGTCTTCCTGTGATGGATGTGTGTGAAGGAGCTGCCGGGTTCGATGATACCCTCTTGTGTATTTTGCTTAAGTTAGGCTTATATAGAAATGCCATATTTACTATTATTATATCATTATGGAACCTCTAATATCACTTGTGTCAGGGTTCATGGGAGAGATTGATGCTAGGGGATGGCACAGCAGAATTAGCATCTGAAAGCTCCTCCCGCTAGTCCTGTTAACGCACCAGACAGTAGACCGGAAGGCTAGAGATGAATTTCGTCGATGATACCTCGTCATTCACTAGGTTGATGGACCAGAACTGAAACTGCTTCCGGGAATCTACTGACAGCACTTTCATATCCAGTGCAATTCCTAACGATCTAACATGGTCTGGAATATGGGCGCCGAGAGGACAAGTGATAATAATGTATGCAAGGTAGAAATGAACCACATTTTGAACTTAAGAATCAGATATTCATCAAATGAGCTTGGTACAGTACCAGCTGCAACTGTGAGACAGATGGCTACTTTTGTAGCAGGGATTTAGATTCCTCAAAACGCCAGCCAGATAGTGATTTCCTCGAAAGTAGATTTGTGGCTCGACGGCCCAAACAATCCATACGCCAGGCTCCCTTCCACCGGTGTGGCTCCGCTGCCTCCCGGGTACATGCAACTTTGCGCCATGTTAACAACCACGAACGATCAGAACGAAAAGCAGATAGATGACACAAGCGAGAAGTAAAATCTATGGGCGAAGAACGAAGAGTGCTTTTTTGTCTCCTATCCTTCCGTGTTTGGAGTGGACATGTCTTCGAGGTTCAAGTCAGCATCCACGGTCATGTCCGGGACAATGTGATGCTGCTGAGGATGATGCAGAGGTCCAGGATTAGAGGTTTCCTGCGGCACATTGCTCCGATCTCCGTCCTGGAGATGGCCGAAAAACTGGCCTGCGAACTCAGCAACCTCATTTGCGATTTTGCGCTCAAGGATATCTTCCAACATTTCCATGTCCTTCTTCCACTTCTCCTCCTTCCGCGCTCGTTCCTCTTCAGCTCGACGGCAAGTACCGTCGCGCTCTCGCATCTTAAGACAGTTCGGACAGAGGTAGTTCACCTCGCAGTAGGAACACGTGCATGGAGGGTTTGCTGCGAAGCAATCCTGGCATACGTGTATGGAACAACTGGTGCATTCTCGTAAGACACTCGCGCAACGTTGTCGTTGGTCCCCCACTGCACGATACTGAGGGCAAAAGAAGGACTGGCAGCCTTGCCATCTGGGCACATCCGTAGAGGCTTCGAAATATACGGACGAGGGAGACGAAGATCGTGAACGATTGGAGTAAGTGGGTGATCCTGCTCGAGACGGCCGTCGATTCCGGCTACTCTGCTCCGGCTCGTCAAGAAAGCCCTGCATGCCGACTGGAGTCTCCGCGGGGTGATCACCGATAACGCTACTGGCTGAAGAGTCTCTCATCCTAGGTGCATCAGAGGTATCGTGCTGAGATACCAAAACGTTGAATCCCGGCACAGAGTTGCTCCCGTGGATATCAGCGCCAGCTAAGCGCGCCTCCAAACCTGCCACCGTCGGGCTAGGCCTGCTTTGGATAGCCATCTTCTCCAGGGCCAAGTCCTTGTATCCACAAATGCGCAGACGGAGACCGCGCAGATCGTGCTCCATACAAAGTGGCTTTGAGCAGCTCTTGCAGTGGACCTTCCACTGTGGAGAATCATAGCATTCCTGACATAGATTCCGGGGACATGCTGATACTTGACGAGTAGGCGGGCCTAACAACCAACGCATCATCTCGATATGGCCCGTTTCGAGCGAATAATCGGGATTCCGGGGATCACCGTAGGCGTTCTTGGGGAAGGTTTTACTCCATTCATTGGTCGAATATTCAGGATCTTCCCAACCCTGACCTCGTGGCAAGGGAACGGCGCGGACGAGGTCAACGTCTCGGTTGGCAGTTCCAATGCTGATTCCACCACCACCAGAGAAGATGGGCTCAGTGCAGCACCAGTGGAATTTGAGAGAAGGATATTGCGCAGGACCTACTGGATTCGCAGTGTTCATGATCACGGCATCTGACGGAGGTTCTTGCATGATACACGGTGAGGTAGTTGCGCCAGGCGCCCACCAGAACTTCTCCACAGGAGCATCGTTCGACGTTCGTGGCCTATACCTATGATATGGCCTATCGTAAGCACAGCTTGCACACAAGGTCTTTCGACATCCCACGCAGTGCATCAAAACGCTGCACTGCTCGCATCTCTCGGAGATATCCTCGAAGCACGAGTCGCATTTGATATTTTCCACAAACTGCGTATGACTGTGCCGGAGATGTGCAGGGACCGTCTTTCCCTCACCCCGTGCTCTTCCGTCTCCTGTTCCCAGAGGTTCTCCGTAGCATCCAGCCTCGTCATGTTCCCAGAGTTTACCGTCTCGCTTCATCGGGTATTCCCCTTTCTCGCTAACAGGACCAATCCAATTCTTAGATCTCCATAGCCTGTCGAACACCACCCATACCTCTGGTGAGCCCTGCGGGACCCTCATCGATACGTATCCACGTCGTCGGAAGCATCGACCAGCAGGCGTCGTACACCACGCGGTGTCAGTCCAAATCCCTAGCTTGTGGCAGAGATTAACCAGTTCATGGGTAGGTTCTGAATCCGAATCTTTGCGCAGCAAAGAGGATGATAGATAAGGGCGTCGTCGATGGTGTCGGCATCTGTAGGTGTATAGGCTTTTCAGTGCAAGTTGCTTCGTAGACGGGGAGCTTCCGATATTCTTCGACATGTCAACATCATACTGAAGCCCGAACATGGTGAGATATGGAATGATATGGTATTTGAGAGAGACATTTTTGCACCCGCGAACAGAGAGATGTTCCAGCGTTTCTCGTCGGGAGTGTAACACGGTCGAAATAAGGATCTGCCCAGACACAGCGGTATTATCCAGTTCCAAGCTCCTCAGGCATGGACTCAACGGTATCACCACTGTCATTAGCAGCTGGTCCAGCGCATAGGGACGAGACTGTCGAGGAGTGCCGGGATCAGGACTGCCCGGGATCAGCGGGCGAGTCTGCGTCCCGGACGGAAAGAGTAGACGGAACGATAAATATTTCCATGCTGTGGGGTATGATTTTAGGAAATTTCGGAAGTATCGGGAGGTGTGATAGAGTTGAAAGATCGTATCGGTTGGCGATTGGAGCAGTAACGATTCGAGGATTGGGGCATGCGTCGAGAACACGCGCTCAAACGTTGACAGCGGGCGCTCGACGGGAACGACAGTTGAAGGCTCCGCATTTCCTATGATAGATGCCATCTGGGCGGACTCCCCTGCCATATGAGCAGCCTCATCTCCGGCGATGTTGGTATCCGGAGACATGGAGGGCATCTCACGTCGAGTGGAGGGTCGATCGAGCACGGAGAAGCGTAGGGGGGAGCGCCGACATCATATGGCGGGCAAAGGACGCTGCTGTCACAGAGGGAGGACGACAGAACACATCAAGGACATCGCCCTATCTCCAATGGTGAGCAAGGGGACGGGCCTGGCGAGTCGGATTTGGTGGCATACAATAGAGTGCACGTTGAGCTGGCAGAGCGTCAACAGGAAGTTCGAGACGCTGGTGCCGTCATGTGATAGGGCGGAGGCGCGCCCGAGGTTGATATGCTCCGCTTTGGGGAACACTCATTGAGTTAACTTATCAGTCCCTTGCCAGCCCCTTGGGAGAATACGAACAGTGTTGGTGCCAGTAACTAGCAGCGGGCGATCGGCTGTCTATGCTCTGCCGCCGCAATAGGTAATTTGTCTCCTTTCAGTCCGATCGGCGCTTTTTGGGCCGCCTAACATCGTATAAGGTCAATATTAAGGCTCTCTCCTTACCAACATGGACGAGTTATAACCCTTGGATACCGACTTTACGGTGTTTGTTGCTGCCTTCTGTTGTGTTCGACTGCATAGTACGATTGAATGAATTAACAGGCTCACTGGTCCAATACCTATCATATGGATTCTTTCTAATCTATGATTGAGAGGAGTATCATACATAACAAACCCTGCTTTAACTATCGTACAAGAGAGCGGAGTCATGCAAACAAAAATAGAGAATATCGGACCGGTATCTATGAAGGGCTGACCTTCTTTCTTCCCCCCTCTAATGCCCGTTCTCTCCACATCCACAAGAACGCCAGCGCTGCCGGGGAACCACACAGAGTAGAGATGATAAAAACACACGCGAGACCTCGACGCAGCCCAATTCCAGGGGCCTTAACACGCACGAGATCCCAAACAGTGAAGACGCACCAAAAGAATATACACAGTGTTGACAAATTCGCCGGTGAGAGAAGATGATAGGCGAGAGAAAGTGACAGTCCTTCCTCTTCGAAAAGTCCGAGGGTGAGGAACAGAGATGCCGACCCGGTCATAACAAACGCAACTGACAATGTACCCCAGAGGTATTTAATGTCAGAGTTCTCCCGAAGAGCAGAAGTGTCACGTTCACTGGGTAGCCTCAATAACTTCACCGTCGCGAAGACCATCACTGGATACAACAACTGTGCCGTGCGCCAGGAATAAGTCATATCACTCAACGGAATCATCGCTTGAAATGACTGAGATGCAACGGCCATGATTTCCGGCGCTATGCAAACTAAGATAAGAATGGACATGAATGTCCGGGCCGTTGGAACGGATATGGCTCGAGGCGTGGGAAAGTAGAATGATCTTTTCTGGCTGACCAACGCATAGGTGCAAATATATAGTACTGAAGCCAAATCATATCCGAAGAAATAGGCCATTGCTGACCATAGAGTGGAACTGGTGCCCGCCGCGAGGTCAGATCAGCATGAACAGGATTCGGTCATCAAAGGATTTCACTCACCTCCATAGGGGGCTCATAATTGACCCCACTCTATACGACTCGATTGTCCATATCACTGAGAGGACTAATGCGGATAATGAGGAATATAGTTCAGCACGTGGTTCAAGCATGCCACTTAATTCTGGTTTTGGTAAGAAGGCACCAATAGCCCACCCCAGACGAGAGAACAGAAACGGAAGCAAAAGAGCCAGCACGAAGGGCAAGGTGTGTTTTCCGGCACGCTTTTGAGGTCTCGTCTTTACCTCGTCATCAAATCCCCACGCAGTCGTAATTGGTGGTACTGGAAGGGCAGCAAAACGCTGACCTACACTGTACCGCGCAGCTGTTTGCGATATCAAAAAGTCCGTCGGCAGCATTGGAAGAACGACAAGTTGAAAGAACTTCGGTATGAGGCCATCGAGCATCTGCATCTTCTGGACCTGATGGCCTTGAGTAGACGCAGCTCTTACTATCTCATCCCTGGAGTTCTGGAACTGTCGAAACATCTCGTTGATAGCCTTCTCGTCCGGATTACGTTCTTTTCGCAGGCATTCTCCCAGTGCATTTGCCAACGCAGCTGCACTCTCAAGCGCATTGGCTCCACCTGCGCCAACGACAGGATGGATCTTATGGGCGGCGTCTCCCAAAAGGACCATTCGCGGACCAAACCACTGCTTCATCACACCCTCCTCGAGGGTGATGTAGATAGAACGATCCTTCCGGCTGTAGAGATCCTCAAATGTCACGCCATCCATTAGCTGATCGCCGAGGTACTGCTTGACGAATTTATTCTGCTCTTCCGCCGAATACCTTTGCCCATAGGGGCCTGGGATAACCTCTTTGTTTGGAACGAAAAAGGCCCAGTATGCCATCCCACCTTGACTTGGAGAGACAAGATAGGTGCGGTGCTCATGAACAGAAATGTAAAAGGCTGTATTTGGTACACCTGGCACGTTGAAAGAAGTGCCGAATATACAGCTATATGTGCTCGACATGGCTATCCATTATCAAAGTCAATCCTAGAGCCCTGTTCATCCAATATGCAAAGATATGCACAAAACTTACATTTCGCATCTTCTGCCCCTGGGAGATCTGACTTCTCTTCTCCAGCCACTCTCCACATTTCCCGTCTGACTGCACTGCGTACTCCGTCGGCTCCGACAACTATGCTTCCAGTCCAGGTGGAACCGTCCTCAGTCGTGAGCGTCACCCCAGATTCAGTCGATAAAACGTCTTTTACCCGCTGGTTCGGATGGATCTTCGACTTATCCTTTAGCCTCTCATACAAGACCCGAATAACGTCTCTTCGCGCGATAGAGATGAGCGGGTATCCTATACTACACGTAGTAAATACAAGCCGTCAGCCAGTCAAGAAAGAAACCACTAGTTAATCGTTTCCTCACAGACGACGCAACAAGACCAACCTTTCAACAGAATCCCTCCCATGATTCTTCCCATTTATCAATACCTCCCCGGACGGTCCGATAACGAATATATCCTCAACAATCGCAGAACACTTTTTCACCGCATCGTAGCAGCCTAGTTGATCGAGGATACGAGTTCCACTCGGTTGCATCGCCAACACGTACCCCAAATCCGGCGCGATGGTAGGATACGCTTCTAGGAGCTCGTACTCGATGCCCTGGTGTTCTAGCATGTTGGCAAGCGCCATGCCAGATACGCTGCCTCCGGCGATGAGAACTTTGAATGGCGCCATTTTCTCTTCTTGAGAAAGAAGTTCGAGATTGTGTCTATCGATTTTGCCCTATACCGATGGGACTGTAACTGGGTTTTGTTCAATGGAGGAAGATATGCTCAACATGAGAGAAAAACATGCGCTGTAAAATCTCAATGGACTCAAACTATGAAGACAGCCGGTGAAAATGAAGAAGACGACACATGCTGAATTTAAAGCTTACTGTAGCTAGGTATAAGTAGCAGGCAGTCATCAAACGCAGCTTATTCCAGAAGCTAAGAATAGACGACCCACACCATAAGACAGCAGATGAACAACTGAAAAGCGCATCAAGTCGATGCCTGGAGGTATTTGAATCCACTGGCGTGAACTCCGCCCTTCCATTAATCTACACACCAATCTGTGTCATCGCTAAGAGAGGTGAATACGAATGCGAACCCGTGCCTGCGCTATCTTAGTTAACTAAACAGGGTCCACTAAGTACTCAATGGGGGCCAAATCAGACGTTCGAATCGGGTGGATCCGGCTAACTCGCAATACGAGAGCACAAGACCTCATCTATTTTCGCTCTATATTCGTAACTAAGGTGTGATCATGTCTATCTATATATTTCCAAGCGGATCGCTAACCATAACGCCATGTGATGCACTCTATGAAAAGTCCCAATTAGGCACACTGTTTTCTTGCCGTGATGCTCCCAGATGCAATGAACAACTAATGCTTCTCGGCTGACTCTCCAACTGTATATCCTCTTGCAATTCCTTTACGGCCTTCCACCACGAGGGTGCTATCTCGCTCTTCATCTTCGTCATAGCGAATGTCGAAATCGCTTCCTAGACCCTTCCATGTGCGCTGTGAGCGTAGAAACTCTGCACCAGGAGACAGAGTGCCTCCAATCATGGCAACATCACCCTTTGCGCGCCGTGCCAGAGCTCGAGCTGCTGCTGGGTTTCGTGAAGTACCGTCTGATGTGAAAGCAGCCGCATCCTGCATCGGCCGCGAATATGAAACGTATCTGCCTGTTCGGAGGTCAAATTCAGGCGGTGCTGATTCGGGCTCGGACATATCATCCTCATTAACCTCATTACCGGCGTCCCCATTTCCAACACTCTCAGAGCCATTGCGTTGATCCGTAGGCATGTTCTTCCGAATCTCCGCATCATCAAGGATGGTCTGGTAGTCACTGCGCCATGCGCCAGTCCAGACACGATCCATATCTCCCTTGAGCGCCAGTTCTAGCTCATAGGGAGTGATGACCGGCTTCCAGAAGTCCTTGCTGTCCACAAGCGAGCTCTCCCAGCAGCCGATCACGACCCATCCTCCAATCTCACTGAAGTTGGCGACTTTTGCCGCGTTCAGCTTCCCAACGACGAACATGTAGCTCTTCTTTCCAGCGGCAGCAATCTGGGATTTGACGTGATCCACAATATGAAGGTAGTTCTTCACACTGAGGGTGTTGATAAGAATACCCCAGACGGGCACGGTAGTCAAGGATGTCAGAATAGCATAGCGGCGTCGCAGAGCAGCTGCCGTAGAGGCAGGCAGCGATCTCGCTGCTTCATCTGGCTTGTCCGTCGGGTAGATATGAATTGCGGAGACGCGAGAAGACAATGTCAAAAGAAGCGCGGTGGGTGGATCCGAGATGTGGAAAAGCTGCCACTCTTGCAACGAGTCCTCATTCTCCCTCACAGACTCCGGGACTGTTCGATTCGGGATAGCAGAAGACGGGTCATGAAGGACCTCTGTCGCAAACAAATTGCTGTACCCCTCCTCCACTAACTTCGTGTACACTGACGGGACGTGATCAGAGTAGCTCACATCCGCGGCAATGACGACTTTGGCATCCTTCTCCGGGTATGTTTCCTTGAATACCTTGACCAGATTATCCAGCGAGAGCGACTTATGCGTAAACACATATATGACCGGCAGTCGCGCCGTCGGGGAGAGACAGGAGCGCCCGTAATGTACCACCACGTCGGCGTTGACATGTTCTGCAGCCACCTCGTCCACGCAGCACGTACCATAGGATGTGTCGGCCAAGATATACAGTTTTGGAGGTTCTTCGTTGGCCTCCTGGATAGTCGCCTGCGCCATATCCTCCTCGAGACTGTCCACAGCCGACACACCGTTCGTCGCTCCGTTTGTATGATCGTTCGCGCCAGGGATATCCTTCTTCTGTAACCCGCGACTCAATAGCTGAAACACCCGCGGCGCGTCCGGGAGCATCTCGTCAGGAAACTGCAGAGCAATGCGCTTCCATCGTCCCTGGCGGATCTCTTTCAGTGTACGCTCAATGTCGTAGGTGATGGCGAGCTCTTCGTCTGATAACGTCTTTCCCGTGTCTGGTACCACTGCGGGCGTGGTGGCTTCGAGAATATGCGTGTCGGGCGTCGACAGAATCGGCGCAGCCTTCATTTCCTCGGCCATTTTGAGAGGATCTTTTGCTCTGCGTGGGCGCTGGTTTTCTTTCGCTGTTGGTGATTTCTGGAGTGGCGGGGTAACTTTTCTGGAAAATTTCCAGGCATTGCTCTACTTTTTTTTTTTTTGGCGATCGTCCGTTCGAGATGCTTACCCCGCGGCCGGAGACAGCCAATCGGCGGGGCTGTGAATTAATTATGCTGCTGCAGGATTTCAAGCATATTTTCATAGCGACACAATCAAGGTACAATAAGTGAGGATAATTTAACCCAGAAGAAAGTATCTTGTTCAGTCAATTCAATTACTAGTTAGATCATGGAGACTTCCGCCATATGATATACTCCTACAACCTGCCAAGTCGGGAACATAGTTTAGGATACATTATATGATCCTGCCTTATCAGAGATCGCATTTGCAGTGAGTCTCTAATGCAGTAGTTCCTCCTATATATACATCTGCAGCTCCATTACAGATCCGCACGCGCAGGTTCACCAGCCCACACACGACGGATCAACTCGCGGATGGGAGCTCTCTCGATCTCCCTGGGGTTCCAGTAAGGGTTGCTGACAGCAATATCCGCTGCCTTGTCAATGTCCTCCTCCTTCATACCATAGTCCTTCAGACCCCTCTTAACCTTCAGCTTCTCCAGCAGGACGTTCAAGCCGTGGATAGCATCCCCGTTGCTCTCTGGAAGCGCCTCAGCAAGCTTCTTCATAGCATCAGGAATCTTGGGGGCGTTGTAGGAGATAGCATGTGGCAGGACTGCGGTGTGAGTCTCGGCGTGTGGGAGGTTGAAGCTCCCACCCAGTGTGTGGCAGAGCTTGTGGTGGATGGACATGCCCACGCTGCCTAGACATGTTCCACACAGCCAGGCACCGTACAGAGCAGAGGAACGGGCCTCCGCGGATGATGGATCCTGCACGATCTGTGGAAGAGAGGACGCGAGAGCTCTAGTACCCTCGATGGCCATGAGGTTAATGATGGGGTTCGTGTTGCGAGCATAGAGTGCCTCGACTATCACGGATTCTCAGCTTTACTTCTCTCATAAAACCATCTGGGTACAGCAGATCTGCACTTACCTGCGTGTGCAATGGCATTGACACCACTGGTAGCGCTCATTGAGGCAGGCAGCGTCATGGTCAAGTCGACATCGTAGATAACAGTACCGGGCAGGATCTTGGGGTCACTGCGCGTCTTCTTAATACCCTCAGCCGTCTCGCCCAGAATCGGCGTCATTTCACTCCCCGCATAGGTCGTGGGGATGCAGATATGCGGCAGACCGGTCCGGATACTGATGGCCTTTCCCAGTCCGATTGTGCTACCACCACCAATGGAGATAACAGAGTCAGCTCCCTGTGATTTGGCGTATTCGAGTGCTTTGTCCGTGATGTGGGTAGGCGTGTGCATGGTGGCTTCGGTGAAAACACCGGCGACCTTTCCCTTGAGGATCTCCTTCAGCTGTTCTGCTTGGCCAACCTGCTGCGGCGTCGAGAGCAGCAGCGGCGCAGAGAGGTTCAATCGAGTAATTTCATCAGGGAGCTTCTGCAGCGTGCCCTGGCCAAAGACGACGCGGCCAGGGTTGGGGTTGTACTCGAAGGATTCCACCATCTTGAATGGCTCTGCTCGTGCGGTCGAAGAGGAAGAAAACAGTCGATATCGAGAAGCACCTGTGCTTCCAGTCGTCGAGATATTAGCAGTAATAGATGAACAAGAAGAAGAAGTAAAAGCAGAACGAGAAAAGGACAATGGCAAGCAGTTTGTATGCGGAGTCAAATATCCACTCGTCGCAGCTCTAGTCCAAGTGCTCCAGTAATAACCAGTTCCCCTCACAGTCAACGCCCTCATTATTAAGCTCTGATTTAGGGAGGACGCCTGTAGAACGGTTCTCTTCCTCCCCGATATGAAACCCCACTACGTCCGGGGAGCTCTTTTTACTCTTTTAATAATAAAGCGTCATTGGCACGATACAGTGCGGAATTTGGCCAGGCACCGCGACGGCAAAAGGCTTTGCCGTCCTGCTTGCGGGGCAATTGAAACCTCCCCGCCGTAGTTTTCACACGCAGTATTCGGCGGTTCTGTATATTCTATAGCAGGAATCTACAATGTATGGTTGTGACCTTCAATTAGATATTGATGCGAAGCTGTGCTACCTCTGTATTCACGCTTTTGGAGAGATAAATCACCGTCCAAAATCAACAGAATCAATACTTTGTCGTGTATTACGGCAAAAGAGAACTACCGTGCCCCACCACGATCAACGTACAACCAGATCTGACTAAGTCTTACGGATCTGTCATGCTAGGCTTAATCGAAGCTTAGTCCCTCTACAATATGTAGGCAATTGTCAAGGATCGGGTATATTAATTCTGCTGCTTTTAGTTGTAGGATGGAATGGGAACAGTATCGAACCTACCCTCATTATCGATGTCTGGTCCTCAGTAACAATACCATGCCACGCTGAAAGAAAGATGCTACTTGAATTTTTTTGATCAGGCGTTGAAACCAGTAGAATAACAGAAGTCTGATGTGCATATGTAGAGTTGTAGTAGATGGTTTATACCCATTGCCTCTCAATATATCGGAAGACCAGAATGAAATCAACACCGATGCTATGCTAGTCAAACGCACTTTTGTCCCCGTCGAGAAATGAGCACTGGTATCACACATAGACAGACTAATATAGAGTGGAGCAACAACACAACTAGTCAAGGTCCTTGAAGGCCATCACATGGTGATTTCCAGAACGGTCTTTGCCCTTGCCTCTCTTCCGCTTCTTGCGTCTTCTCCCGCCCTCCTGGTCCTCGTCACTGTCTTCCATGAACATCCTGGCCTTGGTATCGTCACTGTCCTGCTCACTGTCGCTATCCATCATCTGTCGCGCCAGTGCGCTTTCTTCACTGATCTCAGCTTCGTGCCAGACTTTGACGACCTGACCACCGCCACTGACCATGCGGCCCTCGACGTCGAACCCTAGACCGACAACGCCCTCGACTTCGTCATGCATCACTTTCGAGACAACTTTGTTCGCACCGATGGTGACGAACTCGACACGTCCGTCGCCCAGACCGACGGCGATCATCTTTCCTTTGCCCAGCTCCTCCGGGACCAGAGTGAGGGTCTCGAGAGACTCTCCTCCCGCAGCACCACGATCAACAATAATTCGCTCATCTTGGTCATCCCAAGCACCTTTTTCCCAGAGTGTGAGTACACCACTGGCGCCCCCCACAATAACCTTCTCTCCACGGCTGGTGCCGGTTGAACCGAGACCACCGATGTAAACGGAACTGATCAGTTCTTCCTCCTGATCCTCACTGCGGACCATGACACCACGACGGAGATCTGTGACCGCAAGAGTAGTACCGCCCGTCGTCACCCATTGTTTGCTAAAACCAGATGTACTCGTTTCTGACGGAGGCAATGGAGTAAGGGAAGAGACGTAGTCGTCGTGAGGATGATGCGTCTGTTCTGGCTTTGCAGAGACGGCAGAGTAGGGGATTCTGAGATCATACAGGTGCAGAGCACTGGAATCTGTCGCCAGAATCAAGGTTTGCGGAGAAAGTGCGTGGATAACTGTAGGTGCGTCCACCTGCGATCCGGTCCTGGAAAGCGTGTTAGCTGCTGGAGAGGTATTGGCATGTCATGTAAGGTGCCAAGAAGTCCAATTGAGACACAATCGGGCCAGAGGGCTTCTCAGGTGCTTCCTTAAGGCTGACTACAAGCCATTGGCTACCTACCTGTCGTGTACAAGCGGAATCACGATCTTATTCTCGACCACTCCGGTCTCTGCCTTCGCAGCTTTGACAATCCCATCCGTACCCGCCGAATACAATGTCTCGCCGTCAATTCCATATGTCAGGGTTCGACAGCTTCCCTTGTGTCGTCTCGTCCGCCACATCGTATCTATATGGCCGGTACCATTGGACGACGTTGCGCTGGGCGCGCCCTCATCGTCGCTGTCATCGCCATTGGATGGATCCGCAGACGGTAGACGGAAGGTCTGCACATGGCCGGAGGACAGCCCGACTGAGACCACCGACTGAGTCGGATGGATGGCCTGCGCGAACAGGTCGGAACTGAGAGGAAGGGTGCAGACCGTGTCGAACATGGCGGACTGGCGGTGCGAAGGGAAAGCCTTGCGGGCAGTTTTAAGTAGTTTTAACTGTAAAGTCGACTTTCGGTGATGCCTGAGGCGGTCAAAGTCAATTGGAGGACTTGGCGGTGGAACGGGCCGGGGATCTTCCGGAATATCTACGAAATATCCATTATTGACCACCTTGAATCAGATATAGAAAAGAATCTAATCTCTTGTAAGTGTTTGTTTTACTTCAATAGAATTGATGGTTACAGCCTCAGACTACTTTCTATACTCATGGTGGACCTCTGGTGAAGATATCCTCCGCCATAACAGCATTTCAAGATATAGTTACTTTATATCTCACAAAATTTTCTATTAATATTTACTTACTGCTAATCTAGAATAGAATGCAGGGCTTTTTCGCGTGCAGATAGACCTACCGCCATACTTCAATCCACTGATACAAACCCTCTAATAGCAGTACCATAGTTCCCGAGCAGTTGGTGCCGCGATCGACGCCCGGTGCGCCGATTGCCGAACCCCAAGAACCGGCGCCAAAGGTCTGGTCTGGTTTGGTTTGGTCTGGCTTGGTTTCAGAAGATGCCAGAAAAAAGATGGGCTGGTGGATCCCGCGGTCGGAGGGCTTTGCTTATCGATCGTTAATCAAGGCTGAAGTTGACCATATCTAACCTCGGCATCGTCGTCAGCACCGTCAGAACGACCACCAACCACCACACGTGGATCGTAGTAATTAGAGACCAGGTCAAAGCACTGTCGGGATCCAGGGGAGTGCCAAATTTCTTCTTGTCCTGGTGATCACTACTGTCCTCTCCTGAAGTCACCGTTTGCGCAGTACATCGGAAAAATGGCCTGGTTCACCGAAAACACGTCGTCGTTCCTGTCCGATACCCTTGCCAACCACCAGACCCGGCTGCCCTTTTTCGCTGTAACGGGCGCGTCCTTCGCCCTGGGTGTATACCTGCATAGCCTCCTGTCGCGGAAAGATGACACGCCTTGCATTCTCGCCTCGCCGCTAAGCACGGTGGTGCCTTTGTTGGCAGATGCGGATAAGGCGAAACTGCCCATCCCTCTCGATGTGCTGCCCGGTGCACGCGACGTCTTGACGCCATATGGCTCAATTCGAGTGTATGAATGGGGGCCGGAAGATGGAGAGAAGGTGGTTTTCATCCATGGTATCACGACCCCGTGTCTGGCAGTGGGTGGAATTGCGCATGAATTGGCCGACAAGGGGTGTCGAGTGATGCTGTTCGATCTGTATGTCATGAGCTCCCAACGCCATCTCAGCTCTACTATTCCCGAGAGTTCTAAAGGAGGCACTGCTAACATATCCAGCTTCGGTCGCGGTTATTCCGACTCTCCAGGGGATATTCCGCAAGACGCGCGCCTCTTCAGCACGCAGATCATGCTGGCGCTTTCTTCCTCGCCCATCTCGTGGACTGGAAACGGTTCCAAGTTCCACTTGCTCGGGTACTCCCTGGGCGGTGGCATTGCAGCTTCCTTCGCCTCCTACTTCCCCCATCTTCTGTCGTCCGTTATTCTACTTGCGCCCGCAGGCCTGATCCGCGATGCGCATATCAGCTTCCAGTCGCGTGTGCTGTATGAGTCTAGCGTGATTCCCGAGAATGTCCTCGCGTACCTAGTTGGCCGACGTCTCAAATCCGGTCCTCTGATCAAACCCAAGCCAAATAGTCAGAAGAAGCCCTCTGAGGGAGCAGCGGTCAAGGACAGCAAATTGAGTGCCGAAGACGCCCTCACAGAAGAACTTCAGCTCGATGCGCCGCAGCGCTTGTCGCGGGCTTATCCGAACATCACCATCCCTGCGGCAGTCAACTGGCAGGTGCACACCCATCAGGGCTTCGTCCAGTCGTTCATGTCCAGCATGCGCCACGGTCCGATTCTCAAGACGAGGGAGGTGAAGACGTGGGAGCGGCTGGGTAAGGCTCTTGCAGATCACTCTGAGCTGAAGGTCCTTATCCTCTGCGGAGAACACGACAGCATTATCATCAAGGACGAGCTAGTTGAAGATGCGACGGCAGTGCTGGGCACGGAAAGTATACAGTTCGGTTTCTTCGATGCGGGCCATGAGTTCCCCAGCACCAAGCCGGAGGAGGTGGCAGAGAAGGTCTTGACATTCTGGGGCAAACAGTAAGTTCCAGGTCAGGGCTCGTTTTCTACTGTTCTTTTCATTATAGCTGTCTTAAACTTTTGTTTTTTTTTTTTTTTTTTTTTTTTCGCGATTTCACTTTTCCCTTGGCGTCACGTTTTTCTGTTGCTTGTTGATATGCCCTGTTTCCTTGTCGAATCCACGTACATGTACATATACATAGACCTCTAGAGTACAATGTCCCGCATGTGTATATGCATGTACATAGAGTAGAGTTTGCGATTACAATACCGCCTATATTATCTAGATATAGACATTTCCTTATGTGTTCACATATGATTCAAGAACTCATACACGGGAACCCGTGGCAAACAAGTATGTACATAGCAGTTAGTTACACAGTTTAGGCCGTCAAGTAAGCTGCTCGAACGAACCAAGCCAAGCCAACATCAGGCAAATACGCATCCACTCCCACGTGTTCATGTAGCATGTACATGTACATCCATATCCACATCTCCAGACGCATATGCAAGTACTCATGACCTGCACAACAGAAAACCTAATCTGGCATGCTGAGCCCCGCTCTGCCCTGTCTCGTCATCCTTGAAACGAACTATACTTCGTACCCAACATTCGCCGCTCATTCCACACATATATGCTGGACGAACGAACTACCACGCTCTGGCCGGACGAACTTTCCTAATCCTTCCATTCCTCACCCGAGTTCCCATCTGACAAATACCGAATCTGAATTATGGCAATACGACTGGTCGATCTGGTTAACAACACAGCTTGGTCTAATTTGAAACATCGTAGATGGTTCGCAGATAGATGAACCACGTCGATGCTACGCTTGACTTTTCCGATTTTCTCGAACAGGGGCTACGAGGATATAGTTGGAGATCGACCAAGTCGTGTCTTCTATCGCGTAGAAGAAAAGAAGAGCGGTGAAGGGATACGAGGGGAGCGAATGGGGGCTAAGTAAAAGAGCCGCAGGTTCCAGACGAGATCTGTCTCCGATACGTCGGGAGATGCATGGTAGGGGAGGAGGAACTGTCTGATCTACAAGTTTCAATGTGTTTAATGGTTCCTCGTTCAATGTGATGGTCTTTTGATGCCCAATGTATTCTAGGAACAGGTGAGAAAATGGAAATGAAACAAACTATATTTCACGCTGGAGCCGCTGATCAAACAAATGAAGCCCAACACCATCCTTTTCCAACCATCTATCCAGTCAAGCAAGCTGATATCTAAATGTGGTGAACCAAACGGATGTGAAGAAAATGAAAAATGAAAATAAACAGTAATACAACTTAATAAATGAAGACGAGAAAGGAGATGTCGGAATATGCGATCGGATCTCTAGCCCCTCCCCCGCACACGATAGACGGCCACCCCTGCTCTACCGCCCCAAGAATGAACCTCTTGTGACTTCGGCACCGACAGCTCACCCCCGCCTTGCGAGTAGGCTGTCCACATCTTTGATTTGCCTCTGCAGCTCTGAGTAGTGTTGTTTCCGGTTATCCATTGAGGCTTTATCATAGAATGGATCGTCTTTGGTGCTCGTATACTCCTCCTTCGTCGCTGTAGGGACATGACGAAGGGCATCCGCGGTGAGTCGTCCATGGCCATGGCTGCTCCCATATGCTACTGTGTTTTTATTCCTGTCAAGATAGAAGTGAATGTCAGCTACAAGTATAGAGAGGTATATATGAAGGTTAGGAAAGGCAAAAGGGAAAGCATACCCAGCAGCAGAAGCTTTCCCAGAATTCGAAGACATGGTTGGGCACGAACTATGGAAGGCAGAGCGTGCTGTGACCAGCGCCACGAAATGGTCAAATTTAATATAACGAGACAAGATAAAGACGGCAAGCTCTAGCAAGGCCAGAAAGAAAGCGAAGGACCTTTATATAACGTGGGGTCTATTGATGCTCTCACAAGTGCTCGTCGAACCTGTCAGGATGGGCTGAAGCTGCACTGGAGAGGGACTATATATCTAAAGTGTTCAACCACGGCAGCAGGGAGGCATAATATATTCAGGCACAGATGCAGGCTGTGGTACACAGGAGAAAGCACTCACGTCGAGGCATCCGCAGGCAACCAGAGCGAAGGAAGGGTGGGAAAGGAAAAGAAAGGACTATGAGAAATGGCACCTCAATTGATCCAGACACTCGTCATCAACGATGCAGCACTAGATTGTATCGATTGGATCGTTCCTGCAGATATTCAATGTTAGCGGTATCACCAGCCACAATCACACACTGTCTAAGCAAAGCCATTAAGAGAACTATGTCATTGTTTGGACCTTGCCGTAGGTGTACATGACATGATTGGATCGTTGAACCAGGCACCAACAGTGTCGGAGAAGAATATGGAGCGGATGCACGGCCACAGGTGAAGCTCATATCCTAGTAGTCAATTTGCCACACAAAATTAACAGTGGTCAGCTGCCAAAATCGAAACACCGACTAGTTTCTGTCTAGGTCTGCGCGTCATCTCGGGAGTATGGCAGGATATAGAAAACCATCCGGTCAATCTCTAACGGGTACGGTTATCATCGCATGGCAGTACAAGGCAAACAGCCCCGTCCCTAACAACATAAGCGTCTGAAGGAGTTGTGGCTGGCGTGGTGTTTCGCTCGGAGTCCAGAACTTCACCACCCTGGGTGACAGGCGGGATATGCCTCGTGGTCAACCCAGCGAAGAGGACATATCTAGAAGATCACTTGGTCCAGACCGTACAGACCAGTCCGGTCTTCCGATCCCGCATCTGGGGACAGTACTAGCTGCGCAATCCGAGGCGCTTGCGTTCGTCGTTAATAGTTAACGGGACCTGTCCGATGTCATCATATTTTGTCCTCGACCAACAAGAGAAAGCTCTCGCAGGTATGGCTGATCCTCATTAACAGTGCTCTGAGTAATCAGTCATGGGAACTCGCTTGCAACTCAAGATACAGCGTACCTGGTGGACTCTAAGAATGCGTCCTCCGATCGGGACGTAACAGCGTCTAGTCACTGAGTGCCGGCTACCGAAGGGGGGTGGCCTAAGCTCTTCGTCTCGTCCTGAAGGGACCCTTCTTCGACATCCCAATGCGTTCGCAGCCATCTCTTCTGCTGTTTGCGCTTGATCTCACTTAAAAGCCTGATGGAGAGCCTTCAGAGGTAATTTCGAATCTATCCTACCCTCAGACTGTTAAGAGAGCGAATCATCAAAGAAAACATTGCTAGTTACACAGGGGTCTATCTTCGCGTCAGCTTCCTAGGTCCCTGTGCTAGGTCCCTGTAGCTTGCATCGTAGGTCTGAGAGCCGCAAGAAAAAACAATTAACGAAAAAAATTTTTTTTTGATCGATTGCCAAAATACCATTGGCAACCTGGGATATCTGTTTCTGTAAGAGCCCAATTTAGGCATTGGTAGGATCTGAGCGCAGACCAGACCTGGTGTTCGCAGAGAAAGACCCTGTGGCTAGGTAATGTTCCGGCCGTAGATCCCACTAAACACCCTGACCTAGACGCACGAGACCTCGTAATCGATGGTGCCGTGATCTCTGGGTCAGATTCTACCTGTTAGAGCTTTTCTCTTATCCTAGTAGCAACAAAAAAGACAGCCAGTCACATAGTCTCCGGATAAACTGGACTCGTTCCTTGGACACGTTCACTTGCGCCACATCTGGGGCCAGGGATATAGTTCACTGTGGCTCGTGCTAGTGATGGGGTGCTGTCTAGTAATTTGAACTGTGAAGACCGCAGGGCAGATAGGGAGCATAGATCGTAGTATGCTGTTGCTCTCTCACATGAGGCGAGAAGTGACATGTAAACATCAGAAAGAAAAGAGTAGTAAGTATTCCGTAATAGCTGCCTAGAAATGATTGCAGTTTTGTAGTTTCATGTGGAATCTTATTTAGACATCATACGGGAAGTTTCACCAACAAGCAGCCAATCATAGGCTGTTCTGGTCCAGCATCATTGGTCTAGTGGTAGAATTCGTCGTTGCCATCGACGAGGCCCGTGTTCGATTCACGGATGATGCAATCCAATTCCCAATTCTTTTTTTTTGGGGGTCCTTTATTTTTTTGGCCGAGGGATAGCACCAATATCGGCATTGCCAGAACATTGTCCAGTCTACAAACTGCAGTGACCTGTGGTCTGGCTTGCAATATGGTCAGGAATGTTGACAACGACTCTGCCATCGGCTATTTAACCTGCGATTTCGCTTTCTGCCTTACTGCCTGAATCTTCCTCCACGTGATGCTATATCAGCTGTGTCTTGGCGTCGGAGATCCCACTTTGTCCTGCGGCAAAACAACCTCCAGTTCGAACTGTAAAGATATCTTCTTGCATAGTATAGATTCTCGTTTGTTGCTAAAATTGTGGAAAGTGACACGATATATTACCTCCCCTGTTTTGTGGTGAGCAACGCACACAATGGTCCTTACAACGGAGCGGGGCAGCTTCAAATAAGTAGGCGGGATCGAAACATATATTGCTGGGAGGTAAGTGTGTCTCATATGTACGGCTTCACAAACAGCAATAACAAAGACAATCCAGTCTAAGATCGACCTCGATAACAGAACAGCATTCTGCTGAGCCTACTTGTCTGCGAGGAGCTCTGATATCATGGCGAATCAGACCCTCCCTCTCAATGCTATCCAGCAAAGGATATGGGATGGCAAACTACCCCTGGAGATTGTCCTGTCTCCACCAGAGTGTCGAACGTACGACAAGACTGATTCATATCTTGTAATAATACCCTTTGGCGTCCCGTATCCCAGTCATACTTATATCTTTACTACAGATATCTTACCCACGATTGTCGTATCTTCCCTCTTTGCTCCCTAGGCTGCATGCTTTTTTCGCATCGTCACTCATAGAACCTGACATCAAGGCTCATGAAGGCTGGTTCTCATTTGAGGGAGTTCCTCTAAAATGGCATTATCCTGTCGGGCTTCTTTATGATCTCTATGCTGGTGCCGATCCACCTTCGAAGGCCGAAGATGACCATCCAGGACACTCAGGGGACGATGAAAGCAGTCGACCACTCCCATGGCGGCTGACTATACATTTTAGCGACTGGCCTCATGAAGACCTTGTTAAGCTCGATCCAGACGGCATGGTCATGCATGACGCTTTCATTAACAGTGTCAAGGAGGCTGATTTTCTCCGAAATGGGAACGCCAAGGGGATCATGAGTCTCTCAAAAGAAGACTCGTCCGGCCTCTGGAACGCCGTTCAAGAGAGTAAGTACTTTTCGAGCTATTCTTGATCTTTCTTGCCCTTATTTTCTTCTTGTAACACTGTCAATACGTACTGGTCTGTTGAAGACAATAATACTGACCACAAGAAGATGACTTATCTTCCTATCAGCGGATATCTAACATTCTGCTGCCACCTCCATCTCAATCATTCCGCAATGTCCCGATCAGAATATTTCTTCCCCTGCCTCCAGACTCTGGATCCCCATCACTCAAAGTCTTACAGTCGCCTCTTCCGCCAATAACAATGGCATCCATGTCAAACAACCCCCGGAGCTCTATCAGCGGTACCCAAACCCAGACTATCGGTACAGCACTGCACTCTCTTCTTCCCAATTTATTTCCTAGTCGAAGGATTCCCGTACTTGCAAAGCCGGTCTTGCATGGTGCGGTTGTGCCAATGTCTGCCCCAATAGAAGAAGTGGTTAGGAGTTCCGCATATGGTGATGGATGGGCGGCAATTGTGATTTCCATGGTTGGGTAGATTTATTAATCAAAGAAGATCTATTTGTTCCTATATCGGTCTCTCTTTCCATTCAATAGAGACATACAGTCATGCTAGGCTGTCCTTAGTGGATCCATGCACCGTATTGTTCTGATATTTTCGCGGGACTATGATGAATCTATTCAGCGAGAGTCCAGTAATATAGACTCAGGTAAGACATAAACTTCTCATTTAGTCGAAATAGTTTGTATCGCCTCCTGGAAGCCGCCCTCGTGGTATACCGGCATGAAGGGAAACGTGAAACTGAGTACAATATCTGAACTCTTCAGTGACTTCCTCAGTTGACAGTGTTATGGGTGAATGCAAAAACATCGGAAGATAGGACCACTCATTGAAGCATATGGATGCACCGGGAGCATGTCAAAGACTGAGAAAGTCCAAAATTATTGCAAAGAGAAGAAGATTCCCGCACCAATATCTCAGGGCGGTGAATCAAGGAATGTTTGAAAGGTGCATAATAGTGGTTTTACCACTGTGATGACCGCAGGGAGGTTGTCGCGGGATGAAAGCGCTCGATTGAGTATTGCTGGAGGACGGTTCGCTGGTACCGTTCTGCTACTTTGCCTTCGGCCGAACGATCATTCGCCCTGATCTCTGCAAACTCTTCAAATAATGGACGAACTATCTATCTACAACCAATCCAACCTCCTTTATAATCAAGAAAAAACTGTCAAGATACCGACCCGGCGGATACCATCCCGTGTCTCTCGGAGACTCTTTCAAAGACGGACGCTACAAAGTTCACCACAAATTAGGCTGGGGTGGTTTTTCCACGGTGTGGTTGGCAACTGATGCAGAGTATGCCGCTATGGAACATGACGCCTACGTGACTCATGCTGACACGGAGAAGACGTGACGAATGGGTTGCGATCAAAACCCTCACCGCAGAACGTAGCGAGGATACCAAAGAGCTTGAAATCTTCCAACTCCTGAGAGAGCGGTCGAAAGAGCTTCCCGGCACCAAATACATAGTACAATTACTGGATCATTTTTTCATAGTGGTCCCAATGGAAATCACTAGTGTCTGGTCTTCGAGCTATTGGGCCCTTCTGTTGAGTCGATAGTGAAGGTCAACTCAGATGCGAGTATGGATTCGAGCCTGAAACCATAATGAGGATATCGGATCAGTTACCTGAGGGCCTCTCTTCTCTACATGATGCTGGACTCGTCCATGGAGGTTAGAGGATCATATTATCATCCCCGAAGAAGAGACTGACATTCCGAAGACCTCAGCACCTAGAATCTCGCCTTCACTGCATCTTGTCTATCCAAAATGAACGTTGACGAAATTCTTGGTGTGATTGGAACACCTGAGATCGAGGACCTGATTCGATTAGATGGGAAACCCCTGGATCCGTCTTTGCCAAAGCACCTTGTAAAGGCAGCATCCTGGGCTGACTGGTTAGATGAAGAGGAAGAAGACATCCGTATCATTGACTTTGGAGAAGCTTTCTCGAAAAGTACAAGGCTTGAGAGCCTTGCTAAATCTGGCCAGCTACGTGTCCTAGAGACTGTCTTCGTGGGGTCATTCGACTACAGAGTCGATTTATGGCGTGCTGGATGTATTGTGAGTGGACATCTTCGAAATGATTTCTGTTTTCATCGCTCAAGAGAGAACTTTCGATTAACTTGCGACACGACTAGATCTACTCTATCATATTCCTAACGACTCCGTTCTGGTACCTTGGCGACGATGGCCTCCTTCTCTCCGGGATGATAACTCTCTTTGGAGACTTCCCTCCAGAATGGCAGGAAAAATGGGAGTCCACGCGATCAGACCCCATCTGTTATGTGAAAGGTCGGTTGTCTAAGAATGTCTAAAAACACACTCCAGGATTCATTCGAGATATAGTCCTCTACAACTCCTTGACCAGTAGTGTTGACGCATCGATCTTACGTATAGATGAAAGGTATTTGCTGGAGAATAAATTCGAAGATAGAGAAAAAGATCCGGAATTGAGGTCTCTTCTTCCCATAATACGAGGTCTGATGAGGTTCCGACCGGAGGATCGTATCTCTGCATCTGCAGCGTTAGAGATGCTGAGAAGTGCGATGAAATTAGAATAGGGAATGGTTGTATCCTAGGGCCAATCTTCTGATCCACACTGGGCATCAAAGGACATATGATGGCAATAGCCCTTTCAATTCTGAACGTGCTCATTCCTGGCCTATTCTACATGACAGTTATCGTAGGGTGTCTTTGAACGTAGTAGTAGTGATGGCCGGCAGAAGTCGGATACAAGCTAAATTTCCTGATGTATCTCAAAGCCAATCCAGAAACGGTCTTTCTCCAGTCCATCCTTCAACTTCGTAGAACTATGAAAATAGGGGCTTCTAGAAGAATCTCCGGCCCCTGAGAAAGTGGCTTCTCTTCCGCGGACGGGGGCTCAACGCAATGCAAGATAAATGTTGGGACAGCGCACAAGATTACGCTGTGGGTTGAATACTCCTGATCTGCACTGGAGGATTTTCAGCCACGTATGATAAGAGTACTATCCCTTTCAGGTAGGTCTTGGGTTCGAAACACGGCTTTAGCTTAGACCAGTGGGAGGGTCAGGATAAGCGCCGTGGCTGAAGCTGGGAGCTTACTTTGCGTGCTGCATGTCTTGACTGGACAGCAAATGATGAAGATCCTAGGGGGAAATTACGTTGTCTTATTTGGCTCATCTTACAGATGGAGTAGATGTGAAGTTTCAAGTGTGCTAGTATTCAGTCGCTCTCTGGCGACATATCTGGGTATTGCTACCTCTGGTAAGATGATCTAGGTAATTTTCACTGCCCTGCAATATGGAACAAATCGTATATATAAAAAAAAGAGCGCTCAGTGGGCCGCCAGTCGAATTTATGTACCCGTGCTTAGCAGCTGTACAGTGGAGTAGCATCAGGTATACAATCAGAAAACAATGTGCTCAGTTGCAGGTATAATGAAATTCGTGGGGTATATGCATCATATCGTCGTAAGAAGGAAATAGGAAAATATAAAAGGAATCAGATATTGTTTCCATTGACCTGAATGGAGTCGCCGTCTTCCTTTCCACGTTTGAGAGCCTTGGCCAGCATGAGCTCTCGCATCCATTCGATTCGCTCGTCCCTTGTCTTCACAGCGAAGTGATGAGATTTGCCGTTGGTGAAGATCGCCTTGCGATCTACCGTGGCAGTGTTGTTTGTAGAGGGGATCAAGGAGAAAGCGAAGGCGGCTTCATCGATCGTGTTGTCTTTGCGTTTCAACACGGTCTTCTTGAAGGCAGCCGTCAGCTTGGAGCTGGAAGCAAGCGAGGAGCAAGCGACAGCGTAATCGTCGACATCAATGTGTTCCAAGGCTTTGGAATCGCGCCGAGAGTCCCGCTCATCGGCATACATGGCAAGTTGCGTGCCCTTCAGGACGAAGTGGTGATCTTCCCACTCATGACGCAAGAGACGCGTTGTCTTGCGCTTCTTCATCCAGCCGCTGTGGGTAGCATCGTTCACATTGCGTGGAGCAGAGCTGAATGGGCTTCTGCCATAGTTCGTCGCTCGAGGAGTACGGCTGAGGTCCTCTGGTGTCTCGATGGGGTCATACACGTCGGTCTCATCCAGACGGTCGAGGGTGGGAATATTCTGGGAGGTATTCCGGCGATGGTTGTCGACTTTAGTGGACGACGGTCGTTGGATAGGATCGTGTCTGGGGACGAAGTCGCAGCCAAAACGCATGTCAGGTGGCACTGATTGAGACTCCTGGCGCGGTATAGGACCAAGAGGTACAGCAGTGATAGGGACGTCCATCTCCGAGAATGGCGTACCCTGGCGATAGAGTGATTCCTGTCGGTAGTACTCCGAGGGCGACATCATCGATCCATAAGCTGGCTGCATATATGACACCGGGGTGGTGCCCTGCGGCGAGAATGGTTGTCTCTTGTGCAAGACGGAAGGTGTAATCGTGCGCTGTGCTGAAAGCGTCGCAGACAAACTCCCAGTAGCTGGAGTTCCATTCATCGATGGAATTCTCAGCTTTGGTAGACCACGGAGGTTCTCAGCCAGTGTGATATTCGTCTTGACGGAGTCGGGCGAGTCCGCAACTGGAGAGGAAAATGCTTCGGCAGGAGGGCTCGCAGGGTTGTTGACTGGCTGCAGCTTACTCAGGTGCTGGAAGTTCAGGAACTGTCGAACGTTCTCCTGAGGATCTCGCTTTTGGACTTCGCTGAGCTTCTGCTCTGATATCTGGAACTCTGGGGTGTTAGGCCCAAGCACATCGGACGACGCAACAATGGACGGTGACATGTCCGCCTTGCTTTGGCGAACGAGGTTCGGTGCCGTAGCAGGATTTCCTGGGTCGCCGGTGAGGATGCTGCCACCGGAGATAGACTCGAGAGACTCTATAGGGAGGTCCTGGGCCAGACGTGCGAGCTTGCGCTGCTGCTTCTGCCATTTTGAGCAGTCTCTGCCCTTGGAGCAATTATGCATCTTCGGGAGCAACTGCTCAATGGCAACTATCGAGACAGACTCACCAGGACGTACATTCTCCGTGTTGCGACGGTGATGACGATGCTTGCGGCGGCGCTCCCTGGTTGGAGTGTCGACGGATTTGCCGTCTGAAGATGGGGAACCATTGTGCTCCTGGCGAGGGGAAGTGGAAGAACGGCGAGATGCGCTCTGCGAGCTGCTTCTTGACATCTGTGGAGGGGAGTGCTGGGGAACGCTGTTGTCTGGCATTCCACCATCCCGGAGTCGTTGAATAGAGCCCATCAAACGGTGCCTTTTACCGAAAGAATGAATCTCCAGCTCTTTGAGGTCCTCCGCCTGAAGCTCCAGAAGAATCGCCCCGGAGATATCATTGATGAAGAACTTCTCAACAATACTCTCATCGAAGCCAGAGTCCTGCAGCCACTTCACAACATCTGTGGGAGTCCAGCTTCCTACATCCGTTTCATCAGATGCAATTGCAGGCTGTTCAAATGGTGCAGGCTGCGAGATTGAGGGCTGTCTGGAATACGCATTCTGCACTGGCATCTCAATTCGGGCAGGATGTACCGCCGATGTGGGCCGCCCCAGACCAACAGCAGGGCTGACTGGGGAGGAATCCTCAAGGATAAAGTCTACCTCGAAAGATGACTTCATATCCGATCCGTCCAACGACGATCTGAAGAGGTGTGGCCCTACCGGGCCCATGACCGGCTTCTCATCAAAGTGGAACTGGAACTGATCCAATCCCGTGGAACCAGGAGTTTGCACTTCCTCCGTGGACACTGTCGAGATACTCTTCGTTGCCAGCTGGAAGGGACTTAGTCTGAGTTCCAACGTATATGATAGTCCACTCGAGTAACTTACACTACCCCGAGGGGAGTCAGCAGCGTAAAGCTCGACATAGTCCTCGTCGTAATCAGTGTCGAAAATCTCCGTCACCTCAGACAGTGGCCGTGGTGTCGAAGTCCTAGGGTTCAGAAATGATCCTTTGTCGCTGGACTGGAGCATTTGCAAGCTCGAGCGGTGTGCTTCGACAGTCTATGTTCCTGTTAGTATTGCTACCAGATAAAACGAACCATTAGATATTACATACCATTTTGCCTGTCACGACCAGGAGGCCGTGGGAGAAGTCTTATCCAGAATGAACAATGGAGGATATACTTTTCCGCTAGTATGAGATGGCACGAGCCACCCGTATGATACTTCCTTCAGCAGTATGGGAGGATGGATGCAACAAGAAGGATTATACTTTGAGGTATACAACACGAGGTAAATGGTGATAAAAAGCAGACTTTTAAATGGTATGATGTGGGGTAAGATTGCTGAAGAAACAGAGGGTGGATTCTGCACGTTATATGTACATGGCTCTTCAGGTCTCTTCTAAATATCGGGATAGCGCGGTAACTCAAAGACCTAGGACTCTGCAGATTCGACAAGATTGTGACGAATTGCGGTAGTACTGCGAGGCTTGCATCAAGCGGGTGAAACGAAACCAGCGGTGGTCAAGATTGCAGAGCTACCCTTGTCTGATCCACACTGGTCGGCGTATCATTTTGGACGTTTAATTAGGGCTTCCTCGGCACGGAGTAAAATCGAGGATCCTACATGCTTCTGCGAGCTCGTTGGATGGATGTCAAGAATTTCCGCCTGTCGCTGGGCGCGATACTAAACATTGAAGGAGATTGTGATGCGGGCGGATAGAGGATGGTTCTGACAGGCCAGACGGTGTGCAGCTAAAAGCGCCCAGCACGCCCGTTGACCTTTCAGCGAGCCAGTCTACGCGCCCAGTCCATCATCCCTGAAGCGCTAACGGGCCTCACGGGCCGCAACGTGCAGCAGAAACGAAAAATGAAGTCTCGGAAGACTCAACGACTGGTGGCTTGAGTGATGAGCAGGAATCACCCCGACTGACGATCGAGGCCTCTCCACCAGTGAGCTCGTTGCGATAGGATCACGCTCAGTAATCGCCCGATTTGGCTGCAATGTTGATAAATATAGTTGCCTTGGGAAGAATTAACCCTTCTCTTCCCCCATGCGTGCCGTTAATATTTCTCAAAATAGCATATTTGGTCTCCTGGTAAATCTGCCAGTCGTTCGCTGAATAATCTTGACATGCACATCGAGTATCCTTCACTAAAATGCCCGAGCCGACTGAGAGAGACCTATCACATAGTCGTAACGGCGACGAATGAAACAGCAAAGGATAGACTCTCGAGAAGCATATTTCAAGGTTGCGCTCGCTACCATTCTTCGTTCCGTAATGGTCCGTGATATCAATATCTACCAGAACCAAATGTCACCTTCGCGTGCACCCGTAGGAATATCGCTAGCATGTTGGTGATGAATATTGCGGACCCGAGTGAGATGCCAAAAATTGCAACAAGCGATCGAACATCAACTGATCTCTCATGCATCTCTTGGTGTCTGCATCAGTTCCGCTTGGGATCTGCGACACTGATGGGCGATCCCCTAAGTAGCTGTGCCGGGTGCCGCTCGATGGTTAGTGTCCGTCAGGAAGGCAGATCCTCTCCACGAGGACGACCTTCCTTTCCGCAGATCCGCATGGGATGGATAGAGTAGGGCGAATCCGGACTAAGTGCAGCTTGGAAAGGTAAAGGCGACTGTAGCATCGACGTTCGTCTCGGATTTGGCCGTGGAGATCGGCGGTTGAACGTGATGATGCTCAAGTTCGGACTTAATTAATTAGCAGGATCACGGGGATCTCAATGGCAACCCGATCTGGTAGTCACATGGCATGCGACTTTTCCCATCGCAGCCCCATAATTGTCGAGATACCAGAGAGCCAGAGCAGACACTGATGGGAAAATTCGTCAAGAGAAGCGTAGTTAGTAGAACCAGTCAGGCTCCTTTCCCATCTGCCATTTATGCACCGCTAGTCGGTTTGGGTCTGGTTGAACGAGCAATTTCCTCCTTTCCGCGCAATCGATTTGCTGAAATAGCCAGGTATATTCATTGCCCTGCAGAAAGATTCGTTAATATGGTAATTACATGGCCCAAGCTCCCATTAATCGCTCATCATAAGATCGCCTTGCGCTACTCTCCGCTGATGCTAGGCTATGTCGATACTGCTACTGCTCCTTATCCGTGCGGGGTTGTCCTTGCGATGTCTATATAACCAAGAATAATTATTCAGACCAGGAAAACATCTAGGTGTCAGATGAGGATATGTCACTTGATCACAAACAGGGTACCAGCAGCGAATCCCGATGTCACTATCCAGGGAATTGGGCAGTGTGTGCCATGCGGAGAACCCGGCGGTGACATCGGAGGCGACAAAAGTACAACTTGGGCACCGGCCATTTCCACGAAGGGTATACGCTGGAGTCGTCGAGGTCATTGATCAGTTTAGCCCTCATAATTTATTCACCGCTCCTACCAGCCAGTTCGATGGCTGGGAACCAGCGGTCTAGCAGATTATTTAGATCTCGTAGAAAGATAGCAGATGCACGCTTCGTCATATGCGGGGCGATTTTTGCATCTTCACGATCGAAACATAACTATGAACTTGCATCTGTGGAAAGAAACGTTGTGGGGAAATAGGAACAATATCGCACACGCGCTGTTTCGACGGTATGGTAAAACTAAGGACCGATCTGATCGACGGAGGGGTTCTCATCGAGTCATCACGATCGGCATCGTACAGCCTGCGGCAGCAATCTAAGCCATACTCTCACAACAAACTAATCAACGGTATTTGTATTTCTATCTAGTCCAGAAAGTCGCGAAGAATTGTTCATTTACTGTTTGTTTCAATGACCATTAGCAATAATCATAAACGCTCAAGTTGCTTTTACAGCTGCGGGGTAAATATCCCAGCCTTTTTTAGTCCATTTATACCCCAGCAGATGATGGAAATTTATAAACAAAAACCCAGCCATTTTTCCTTTTGTGCGATATCTCTTTTGGATGCCACCCTACGGGTTGATACCCAACATCCCTCCCCTCATCCTTCAGACATTACAAGCGACCATGTCTGCCAGTGCTGTATACTAATTGTTAGATCGTACTTTAGAGTCCTCCTCGTACCATGGGTCTCTAGAAGCTAGTTCCTTCAACACTGCAAGTTAGACAGTTACGCCTAGACGATGGTTTTAATACTACCCACACAAGAAAGTAAAAAGCGCCCATTTTAGATCCGACGAACTCATTAACCGGACTATTCCGAGATTCGCGAGCTATACTTTCTTTTTCGCCAGGATGCAAGCAAAGACGAAAGCTTCGGTCGTGGTGGAGTAACCCTAACTAGCAGCATCGAAAGCTCTTAACTAGAAACTAAGTCTAACTAGCATTTCCTTCACAACTAGCTAGCTATAACTAAGGTTCGTAAGCGGGACGGGTAGCTATGTCCCGCAGCCGGGGAGGGGCGTCCGTAGTTCGTACCATGGATCTCGACAAATTTTACGACTGGCTGCTGTTTGGAACTGTGAGTAACAACTATACGGGGTAACTAGTCTTATTAAGTGATATGGAGTTCAGGCCGCTTGATTGTTTCTCTCTCCTCTGCCAAGAAACGCCACGGACGGTTCTGCAGAATCCAAGCTGAAGTAAATTGGTGCGACCGTTTTGTGTCATTTCGTATTGGAGAGGAATGCAGGAGGCGGATTCTAGACTCTGCTTTGTTTGAATGTGTTTCTTCCTCGCTATATATACCTATAGATGCGAATATTAGCTTCAAGTTCAAATGTATTAATTGTCTAGCATCCCGAAGACTGGACATGATATTCATTTTGCAGCAGCTTCTTATCCGAATTCGATCATGAGGTACTACGAAGCTGCCATGATTACTGAGGATGACATCTACGATCCCAGAAAGGTATGGAACCAAGACGCAATGTCTCTATATCCTGCGTTGGGGAGGTCAAAGCTATCTGTTCCAACAATCGGATAATGTCTCCGGTTGAAGCAGCTACATACCGTGTCAAACGTTTTCTCTTTGATGTTGTAGGTGGCGTTTGAAGCCCCAGATTGTCTGGACTCTTATTCTAGTAGATAGGAAGCCCTACATCACGATCAACGGACACGAGGGGAGGTTGGTGTTGGGGATGGTTAGTGTTTTCCGCATTTGGGAATGTGAGACGAAAAATGATATATCATGTTCTTTTACCTCAGGCACTCCGCCATGCCGTTGTTCAACGGTCGAGACTCCATTGAAGAACGGGAAGCGAACGGGGACCGGCTGGCCCATCTGTGGCGTACCGTGCCATGGATACGCGACACTTAGATGCGGACGTTGGAGGACTTCCGTATCGGGCAATAACCGCCTCAAGAGATGAAGAAATACGGGACAGCGGCAACTAGAAAGTTGACAAGAAACGACATATCGATCCCATGGTTCTTCTCCCGTTGTCGAAAACGTCGCATGATCATTCATCAGGAGTGCTAGGAACAAAAAAATGATAGAGATCCGGGAAGTTCTCACAGACCCTTGACGAACTTTTGGATGAACCACGCGGGCTCTCTAGTATCTTTTGAACAATGTCAATGCGCCCGTACTTTTGAACTGCAGCTACGCTCTATCAGCCGTGTCCCTGAATCATGAGTAATAGCCATCCCCATAGAGAACGGATGAACACACCTAAAAGCGTCATTACTTTCTAATTGAGATCTCCATACCTAGATCGCCTCATCTTGAGAACGATGGATTAGCCGGTTCATCTCATCTCGGAACGATACGATGCAACTTCCCCGTGGGACGGGCCGGGGCCTCGCTCGATAACACGGTTGCTGCAGCCGAGAACAACTGTACTCCGTACTGACTCTGAAATTGTTGCTAATTATGTCCATTTCCTCACGAAAGGGTGGTTGGGGATTGGCTGGCAGGCCGTAAACAATGTTAACTGCAGATGGTTATTATTAGCAAAATGCACCCGATGCAGATGGAATTAGGTATGTTTAATCACCTGCAGCTCAAGTACCAACCAAAACAGGCAAATTAACAGCATTTGGCCAGGGCGGTTAAATGCTGCTAATTAAGGAGCATCTCACATCTTATCACAATGTCCGAGCGTCTTTCACGCGGTTTTGTGCTGTTCCCCGCCTGCCTAAGCATGCACGGGCATGCTCCACCGCCGGGGCTAATTATTAGCCTATCTGTATATGTCCCAAGTGGGCAAAGTCAGTCCAGTTAAGCAGGTTAAATCATCCATTGCATTTCAGTACGGTTGGCTGCCGGCTTCCCGTGCTGCATCGCATGGGGCGCTCTCACGGACCAGCCCGTTCTTGATATCATCCAATCCAGCCTGGAGATGAAGGAAGCTTGGCATGCACTTTGATCTCGCGCTGGTCTCCCACTGGTTCTCTGCAAAAAGGAGTTTCCACCAGGTGCTTTTGACTTACTGTTATTGGGCATTCCTGTCAATCGCAGTCCTCGAGTATTCGTTCCTCCAGCGTCGAATGGAGTCGGCAATGCACGATGGGCGGATTCTAGAGTAACCTCCGTCGCCGTTGACTAGAACCGCTAGTTAAGTCATCCATTCAAGATCGGACGATTGTCTGCATGCAATATTTCATAGTCCTATGAGAGACTGGAGTCTCGTCGGAACCGATGTCGCCCCAAGAGTGGAGAGAAAAGACACCAGATCAAGAAAGGAAGGCAGTTACTTTGTAAAATTAGTTAACCAGACGAGATCCTTTCTAATTAGATCTTCAGCCTTGTGCCTACCGTACTGGGTTAATACCCAAGCTGGCAGATCGGCAATCTCGTAGGGATAAGACTTTGTATCAGGGGGTGGTGAACAATAACGGGTACTGCTTCTGGCGTCATCAAACAGTGAATTTGCGGCACAGTCGTAGGCAGAGAACCCCATGCTTGACGATTTCAGAAACGGAATCTCCTAAACGTGCCGCGTGACGTTGACAATACCTCTAACCGTGGGATCGATGCAGGGGCAGCTAACCTGCAACTAATTGTTAGCTTCCTCTGGCCTTGCCCAACGGATGAACAGGGTACGAAGATGTACACTTCTGAGCTCCCACCTATCATGTTCTCCAGACTTTGGGCCACACAAGAAGAGAAGGGTTCGTCGCAGCCATCTGGAAGTCCTGGGCCCATCCATGTCTGGCGGTTGTTGATCCATGCCCGGCGCTATCCTGCATGCCGTCCCCTGCTCGTTCAATCGGCACGATCGAGTGTGTATTCTGAGCTTCACCCAAATTTAGGCTGCTGAACCGGTCCCTTGACATCTGCTAGATCGTCCCGTAGCGCCATTTGCTTTTGGACCTCCTTTTCGCGGCTTTCTAGTGAGGTTGGATCCAATTACAGATCTCCCCACTAGCATCCCATGGACTCGTGAACTCCACCAAGGTCGTCTAAAGGGCGAAAATAGAAACAGTCCTGTCGCTTGTTCAGTAGAAGAACTAACTTTTAACCTCGTCATGTCCAGGACCTGGAGAATAATAAAGTGTGTAGAGCCGCACAGGTTCTGTTGCGTTTCGTCTTCCGCCTCCACAATCCTCTCTCTGTCCTGGATAGCCAAAGCTGCCGGTCCAGCTTTGCAATTGCGGTCTGAATAGTCTACAATAGCTAGCTGGTCTCGCAACTGTTCTGACCGTGGACTGTTTCTTGGAGGAGATTCTGAGGTCCACATCGTGCTTTTATTTCTTGTTATTATTTATCTCGTCTTTTTCTCGATGTGCTTTGGTTCGGGCGAAACTGTCAATATGCCTAGCACCAAGAAGTCAACATCGACATCGCCAAAGAAACCTGCCGTATTGAAGAACGAGTCCACTCCTTCCAAGCCCCGTCCTTCAAGCAGCAAGAATGGCAATTCGAGAAACAAGTCTGATTCCGGCATTCACAAGCGTTCGCGTTCAGGTAAGACAACACCTTCCTATCCTCATACATAATTTCCTATTGATTCTCAATACGCCTGACAGTGTTAGGCTGTTATACCTGCCGATTGCGACGAAAGAAATGCGACGAGAAGCATCCATCCTGTTCTGCCTGCATCAACCTGGGCGTGAAATGCGAATACAGCCGGCCGTTGTGGTGGGGGACCCCAGAACAGCGGAGTATGGAGAAGGAAAAGGTGAAGAACAGGATCCGACAGACGAAGATGAATGAGAAGTTGGTATCCAAGAGAGGTAGGCTAGCTCGCTTTTACGAAGCTGGCTTCCCTGATTTCCAACACCATATGGCAGACCACGCGCACACATACTCGAATGGATCTCCACTGTCTTCTGAGTACGATTTCAATAATCCTATGCTGTCCGAGCCCTACGATCCGTTTACTCCACGCCTTTTGACACCAGCCTTTGCGGAGGGACATTATATACACGATGCGTATGAAGTCGATATCAAAACGGAACGGCAGATGTTTGTCAACGATGTCCCTATATGCCATGAGTCCTCTACATCGACCTTTAATACATACACGCCACCATATTTACATGCGACTCCGCCTGAATTCCCAGGAGACAATTGGCCCATTGAGCAGAACCATCCCGCACCGTTCCTGGAATTGGATCCCGCATTGTACGAAGCACGCAACTCACACTCTTACTCGTTTTGGCAAACAAACATTCCAGTGGAGGACCGAGATAGACCGCTCTTGAATCATTTTATCGAAAATGTGCTTCGACTGATCTTTCCCATCCTGGAGGCCCACCAGCGCGGTCCGTCAAGAACAAAGGCCATCATCCATTCGTTGGAGACGAACAAGTCCTACCTCCATTGCTGTCTCAGTGTTGCTGCAATTCATATGAAGACGACTACGGCTCTCGAGAATGAGGACATTGACCATGATATCATGCGCCATCGCTACGAAGCGGTGTCCGAGTTATGCCAAGCGTTAGGAGAAGATACGGACCACGAGCAGATTCTTGAGGCCACGCTAGCCATGATCTTCTTTCACTGCTCAGTAGGGTCTGTCGATGATTATCTCCCTGATATTCCATGGAGTGATCACTTCCAGGCAGTGTCCAATTTAGTAGAGAGGCTCGACCTTCCAGGCGCAATGCTGAGTTGCGGCCCACAAATGCAGCCGCCGTTCAACATGACGTTGACTGCGTGGATTGATATACTAGGCTCGACAATGCTGGGAAAGACGCCTCAGTTTGCACATATGTACCGGGAGAAGCACTTGAGCAGTGCTCCCTCTGGCCTCCGCGAACTCATGGGATGCGATGACCGGGTCATGTATCTGATCTCTGAGATTGCTTGCCTCGAAGCTCTGAGGGCAGAAGGGCGTGTTGATGATATATCTGTCTGCTCTCATGTCCAAGCCTTGGGTCAGCAGCTCGATTTCACCGAACCGTATGACCGAACTCTGGAACTTCCCTATTCAGCGACCGGTGATGCGATCCGCCCTGAGCAACTCACGAAGAATATGACAGCTGTTTTCCGTATTGCGGCTCGTATCTACCTCTGCAGCCTGGTTCCTGGATTCGATCGACATCAGCAAAGCAATTTGAACCTCGTTGCAGCCCTTGCAGACGCCCTTCAATACATCCCCGCTGGTCCCGATGGGTATGATCGTTCATTAGTCTGGCCACTACTCATTGCTGGAACTTTTTCGATACCTTCCAGTCCTCTACGCAGTGTACTGAACGAGCGAGTTATCCTCATGGGCGAACATGCAGACTTGGGCAGTTTTGGCCGTATGTGGCTCCTGCTACAAGAGGTCTGGCGTCTCGCAGACGATCCCATCCTGCCGGCTCCCCTTGACATTCAGAGTGGATTCTCATCGGTACCAGAACAGCCATATCTGAAGCAGGAACGATCACCCACTCCTGCGACGGGTTTGCCTGGTATCGAGCCTCAGAACCAACAAGTGCACTGGCGAGATGTTATGCAACGCAACGGATGGCGCTTCCTCCTTATATGAGCATTTGTTTCTTTTACACAGACTGAAGGAGTATTGGAAAGGAGATCATTTCGGGATATTATACCTGGGCTTTGCTTTCAGGACGATACCATGGCGCACTTACTCAAGGATCAGAGGATATACCACATTGTCTTAGAGACGAGCCACCGCAAAGGACGGGCATTTTGTACAGTTGGCTGATATAAACACCAAATTCTAGTATGTCATCTATTCCTCATAGTGGGCGTTACACAATAGTTGATTTATGTTAATAACACGCGAGTAGGATGCCGCTGCCCTCCAACTTGTGACTCGGTAGGGCACTTTATCGACTAGAGAATGTCACAGTCTCTAATATCAGACAGGTTTCAAGCTTCACTACTGGCACGATACTTGGAAGAAATAACATCCCACTATTGGTTACGAGAGATGTGTTTAGCGCAGCACTCATCGGTCAAAACACCTTCATAATTCAACAATATCTTCCAGGAGAAGACACGATACCTACGACGAATTCTGGTCATTTGTTGCAATCACTATATTAATCTATCCAATTTAATATAATAAGGTTTTTGGGAAGGAAGAGTTTTGAAAACTAACCAACCCATGGAAACATACATTCGTTTTAGAAGGGGAGAACAAAAGGCGATAATTTATTTTCATACATGATTGCAAGAGCAATCTGGGAACCTTTCCTTACCATATTTTTATTACCCTGTTTATTTCATCGTTGTTCTTGCATATTTGGAGTTCAATGCGTGAGAATTGCTGGCATGGCTTGTTTCTACGAGTTTTTTGGGTCATTAGTTACGCGTGGAACAGGGATGGACATGATGATGTATACAACGTTAGATGCATAACAAGAGCAAAACCAGTCAATCACTCTGATCACAAAAGCCTATGAATATCTGCCTTCCATGAAAGCATTTAATTAAATATGCCTCTTGGCTGTCGTAATTATCGGACGGTTATCTGATCCCTGACCTCTGACCTCCGCAACCCCCTGTCTGGACGGTTGCAAGCTGGGTACTCAGGAGTCCTTGCTATCTCATGTAATACTTCTAGGCTTTCCTATGATGTCTGAAGTATCCACCAGGTCCTTATAAAGTGGAGAAATGCGTTATAGCATAATCCCCCTGTCATCGCAGGAGGACCTTGTATGAGCTTACATAATCACAGGGTGCTGCAGCAACTACGAACTACCAGACAAGGAGGATATGGCACCCAGGGCAAAAGTATGATTCATTATGTATTAGAAGAACAGAAGTCGATAATTCACGTATATCCAGACTATACTATATGTCCTACCAACATAGATCCCCTCGGATCGACCCGAGGCAGAGTGCCACCAAGTTTTCGCCTCTCATGTCATCATCCTGATGCCACCGTTATCCCCAGCAGAGTTGGGAACAACCTTGCTGGTATGAGATTGGTGACATCAGCACGAGGGGCCAGGTCTCTCCATCTCCACAGAATTCCTTGCTTCTCTTCTATTCTTTAATTATTCTATGTAACTGGTAGCTCAGTATAAAAGGTATATAAATCGTTCTGTTGCTCAGGGACGAGGATTGTCTCTTGTTAAGCATAACGCATAACTACATACATCTTTGAGATATCTTATACGTCGAGATAACTCTACCACCGCATATTCTTCATCACATATACCTCAAATAACGAATATTTTAATCCAACGACATAACATATCATTGAAAATGCCTTCTCCTCACCGAGGCGGTTCTCTTTCCGACTTCGCCCAGTCTGGCACCACCATTCCCAACGACGCCGGCATCCAGAATACTCTTCCCTCTGTTGCTCGTCCCGACCAGCAGCGTCACCACCACCAGTTCGAATATGAAGGCCAGGAGCAGCCTTCCCTGGCGACAGCGGCAGACAACGCACGCGACATGCCCCGCAGCACTCGCGATATGGGCGCCTCCGGTGAAGTCATGACCGGAACGGGCGATACCCTCCCTGCAGAGATCGAGTCGAAGAATCTACACTACGGTGGTAACGACCCCGGTGCGAAGGGTGATCCCAGGAACATAAAGCATGGAGTGCAGAACCGTAGTCAGTTTGACAAATGGGCTGGTGAGGATGAGGATGCAGATGCGGCGAACCAGGAGCATGCGTGGAGGAACAGAGAGTGAATTGGGATTGTTTCCTGAAATTTTCATTTTGGCGGTGCAATTGCGCCGTATGTATTATTAGGATGATGATTCTATTCTTGGGAAGCATTGTGTATGATTACTATCAAAATCCTTGACGGAATATTCAAATGACGATTAATCTGGACATGTCTCATTCAGTATATTATTTGATGTGTAGCTTCAAGACGTACGGTTCATACATGATCAGGATCTGATCTGATTATGTTCATGTAAATCTCACAGACGGGGCTACCAATCCCTGGTAGATTTCATCAAGGATATCCCTCTTCCGCTTGCGTTCTTCCAATTCCGCTTCCTCCTCTTCTTCGTCGGGCTCTCCTTCAGGGGTCCTCGACACCCAAGCTCTGATTGTCCCATCCCCATGCGCAGAGAACATTTCGAGACCCTCGCCAGATGCTCCATTTCCACGCCAGGCGAGTGCATTGATTCTTGCCGCGCTCAGTGCATTCGACCCGCCACGCTGTCGATGGCGCTCGGCAGAAATCAGCCCAGGGACTTTGAGGCGCTTGAGGAAGCTTCCCTCACGTAACCCAAACATGAATATTTCCCCACGGTCATCTTGGTCATTAAAATTAGGCCATAGCAGGGTCTCCTGTCCTGAGCCCATGATGCTCTGTGGGAGGATGAGTGGCACTCTTTCCGCCAGATGAGAGGAAACGCTGTTGCGGACCCGTGGTCCAAAATGGACTAGAGTATTTGCGCCCGTGCCTGCATCCCATACACGGATTCGGGCATCTTGGCCGGTTGTCACTATGTGACTGCCATTTGACGTCCAGCGTACTCCAGTCACCGCGCCATTGTGGGCACGAGCATGGCGGGAGAATGGTTGTCGAGGTTGATACGAAGACGGCGTTGAACTGGATGTGACAACACCAACAGCGTCATCCATATCGAGCGTAGCTATAGCTGAGTTATGCCCACCACGACGGACATCGAAGATTATCACGCGATTGTCCGTCGATGCAGAGGCTAGTATATGTGGATCATGCGGCGCCCAGCACACAGACAGGACCGAAGAATCATGCCCCGGTAAGGCATGAGTTGACAACCCAGAACGGAGATCCAAGAGCCGCACTGGTTTCTCGGACGTTCCCACAGCAATAAGGAGAGTTGATGAAGGATGAGCAGAGAATGAATGGGAGTACGGAGTCGCATGCAAGGTGAAAGTGTGCACTGGCGTGATCGCGGCCGGCTCCAGCGCTGACAACTTCAACGTACTGTCATGCGAAGTGGTCAAAATAGTCGATGGGATTGGGTCAAATGGATAAATTGACAACGAAGTTATAGCATGTGTATGTGCTGATTCGTGGGAGAATCTGGTATGGTCAGTACTCGATACCGATCACTTCCCCGAGTGGGAAACTGACTTATCCACAGAAGCAATCGACTGATGCAGATGGTCCAATTCAGATCCTCTACTTTCCAGATCCCAAAGATGAATCGATGGATCAGCACCACCAGATACCATGCTACATCAACTTAGCCGGTGTACCATACCAATGTTGGATGGGCGAGACATACTATCGTCCGTCATACTGATCAATTGCCAGCACATTTACCCCGGCTGTATGAGCTGAGACGTCTTCCACAGCAGAACCTCGAGAACCATGCCCTGCTCCATCGTTCACAACGCTGTTTGCCCTGGGAACAGTATGCTTGCGACTATTGAATCGAATACCGGGAGCAGGCTCAATAAGGTGCGACAGCCGTGATGTCTGCGCAACATGAAAGGCCGAGGGACTAATAGACCCTATTTGCCTGTTTAATATATATGAATTCATGCATCAGGAATATACCGGCACGAATATCGCACCGTTATATAGTTCTAGTCTCGTAAATGAGAAGGGATATGTACGCGATGCTTGCTCAGCTTCCAAGGCACGGCCGCCGGAGCTGGAAAAAGGCAAATTCCGTTATCGGCATTCCTTATCATTTTACCTTCGTCTTCAACATCATCAGGATTTCAGAAGGTCTGACAGGCCGTACTGGCCTCTTTGAAGCTTCGAATGGCAACTTGAGAGTTCTCTATTGAGATGTCTCAAGGCAAATCCTTGGCGTTAAGCCAAGGCACGTTCCTGCAACCTCCCTCCGAAGACGAGGAGGAAGATGTGCGGGAACCATCATTGGAGAGACAGAAACGACACGCTAACCTCTACGATGCTATTGCAGGTTCGTACTCTGTCATAGGATTGCCTGGAAGTTTGCTAAGTACATAGGTCGTGTGGCTGCGGGCGGATTTGTCTCTACATCGCAAAAGGTTTCTAGATACCGCGACCGGACCTCTTCCAGCACCAACGCAGTACGCCCGGAGGAAGTCCTGTTTCGCCGTCAAAGTGCGCCCATCCGATACGAAGAAAATGATTTCTATTTCGCACATGAGAACCTCCCGCCAGATTGTCCCCTTCCGGATTCTGAAATGCTACAAGCAATACATTCATACTGTTCGGATTTCTACGATAGGGCAACGCTGGATCGAGGCCAGGATGATTTCCGAAGTATGGACGAGACCGCATTGATTGCTATGGGCATACTGCTTGAGGAGATGGCGAATGAATCTCTTGGAGAAACGGGAGACATGGTTCTGGTGGAAGGGGAAGTGGTTTCAGAGAGCGAAGGCCCCTCGAACATCTTGTCGCCAGCCAGAAAAGGTCGGAAACGAGCAAATACAGGCCTCAGTACGATAGGTGCAAGCTCGGGGGAGGAGCTGCACAGCGTTCTCAGAAAGCAGAAAAAGAGACGCAAGCTTACGCGCACAGTGTCTGCTGCTAATACAACCACAGGAGAAGAAGGCTGAAAGGACGAAGTGAGAGTCGTGGCTGGTCATCTATTCCAGCTATGCACCTCATCTAGGAATTTTCTTCCGCAAGGCACATTACCCTACCAGCGGCGTGGAACCCGCCCACCACTCGGATTCCACTGTTCAGGAGGTGATGCGATTTCTGAGGCTCCATCACCGGTAGCTCGCTGTTATCGCCTGCTTGAGCCAGCACTATGCCATAGACTGAGTCGCGTAAAAGCATTCGACTGTTGTCTTCCAGTGCTAGTGTGAATCGCAAATCCATGTCTCTGTCCTACATTATGAGGCTACACGACGATCCTCAGCGAGACCATGGGGACAAAGGAGTATCAGCATTGCTTGCGTTTCAAGGAATATCTGGTAATCTCTGTCCGGAAAGGAGGAGACGGAGCCCACCGTCATATTTACTGGCTCATTATAAATGAAGATCAGAGAAAGAAATTAATTATAATGAAAATTATGTCTATAAACACGCAGTAATATGCCATCATATCTATACTCTATGGCTAGAGCGTTGCTGCATGCATGCTTGAGTAATGCCTCAGTCCACTTTTTCACGCTGCGACCCTACTTGGAAACGCAACCATCCGACTCCTGCCAGGATTATGTACGTTGAGCACAAATCCAATCGCATCTCTCTATCTTTTCTATCTGTTCGGATTAATCTTCAAGCGAGATCTCACAATCGAAAACCGTTACAGTTTCTGCTCCTCTTCCACCATCTGTCCAACCCAGGCCCTCGCGCCGCCATCTCATCATGGTATATACGCCCCTCCTCTATCATCGTATAATCTAGACTCTAACTATCCCAAGCCCCCCAAAGGCCTCTCCCCAGCCGCAAAGCAGCAATTAATCGTCTCTCATCTCCGCTCTACACGGACATGCCACACGCTCAAGGATCTAGAAAAGATGCTCCCGTCCGTAGCCTCGATCAATGGCATGCAAGTGAAAGAGTACGTACAATCGCTCACGGACGAGGGCCAACTCCGCGTCGAGAAGATCGGGAGCGGGAACTGGTACTGGATATTCCCGAGTGACGAGAAACGGGATAAAGAGCGGGTTCGCGATGCATTGCTTAAGGAGGTGGGGAAGGTTGAGAAATCCGTACATGAGCTTGAAGAGCAGATGGAGAGGGCCAAGCAAGAAAGGGAGAGGGACCGTGAGGCTGATCGGGAAGATCCTAATAAGAGGGGGGAGCTGGAAGAGAAACTTGGGCAATTGGAAAGGGAGCTGAAGAAGCTGAAGGAAAGAGAGCAGATGGTGCTTAAAGATGGCGCGAGGAGCGTTAAGAGAATGAGAGAAGATGTTCGTAACTGGAAGCAGGCGGCGAGTCTTTGGACGGATAACATCTATATCCTCGAGGCATACTTGGAGAAGCTGGCGGGCGGAGATAGGGAGGTTGTCGAGGCTGTCAAGAGGGAATGTTACGAGCATGATTATGTCGAGGGAGAAGGGCTTAGAGAGCTGGATTTCTGAAGTCTATATCGGATTATTTGTTATAATTATTTCGCCATAGGAATGGAGAGGGGCGATGAGTAGAATCGAGCTAACGAATATTCCTTCATAATGGCAATTGAGTAGATTATTATGGCTGTTCAGTGACAGCACTTAACTGTGTGGAGCGTGCAACGCCGTTGTTTCAATGGGAGACAGTATGTGTAGAGCCTCTATACACATGTATACGGTATCTTGTGTGGTTGTAGCAGTCAATGTGTAGCCATGTCGCGTATCATTAAAGTAGTCAATCTCGACGGCAGTGCAGCGATCTGCGCGTCAACCGATCAATCGGATACACTCCGCGTGGATCCTGCTACATATGAGCCGAGAATGATCGTCCAGGGCATGTCTATCATGTCCATGCAAGATCGCCGGTGGGAAGCCACACACGAAATACATTATGGTCTACGAAGTACGTAGCTATAGTTGAATATGTCGATGATAAGTAAGACAGCTCGGATCTGGAATCCGGCGACAGACAGAACGCCCTAAGGACGACACGCGTCTCGTGTTACTATTATCGGTAACTAGTCTCCTGAATGCCTATGAATGGTGTTAGTAACGATATCTACGTCGAGATATCTGCAGCCTCCAATCGCATCTAGGAGCATGGAATATAGGAGTAGTCCTTTCCATCAGTATTACCAACCAGTACTGCGGCTGCATGGAAACATACTGGCCACTGCCCATCACTTGAAGCGATGACTTGCTGTGCCGTCGGGGATCGGGTAGATGAAGCCTTTTCGTACCCACTTGGCAAGAAAACAAAAAAGCTTAGGAAGCTTCTTTCATGCGCGTCCTCCAAACACAACGCGAGAATTTTTCGGCCCGCTCTTCAAGACTCTGCTAGATCTTCCGGGGTCGGACGTGCGGAGTGATGCTTTTGGGAAAGCCAGACGACAGAAATTTTCTGTAATGAAGTCGTGGTATGCTCCGTACAAGGCAGTCAGTTATTGCTAGCAATAACTGGTCTATTATCAATCCAAATAGATCATAAACATCCGGGATGGATGATTCTGTTCACATTGTAGGACACAGTGTATGAAAGCTATCGTATAGACCCGACTCCTGCGCCAGCCCTCAGCTTTTCCTGATCAGAAATGCTGCTATGGAGCGGTCTGGCACGTCTGTGGGACGCGCGGCGCAGTGTAGAGTAGGTATCCGCTTCATAAGTAATTAAGACGGTCTCCATGCCCGTGACGTGGCTGGTAATGGGAAATAGTGTGTCGTATGAGAGGTTATTGTGCCAATACCCGACTGCATTCTCGACTCAAGTGCATTTGAAAGCTGCGAAACACGAGATTTGACACCAGAAAGGATAGAACTTCCGCCGGAGCAAGTGACCTGACTCGTCCACCGGTACTGTCCTTCTAAGACTGAGTAAGTCGGGTATCGTGCAAGTAACTAATCGTTATTATCCCGTGTACGGAGTAGGCTGTGTGGCTGGTTGGCAGTGGAGAGGGACTGTCGGCCCAACAGCAACCCTTGTTAGTGGTGAAGAGTCATAAGACGCCAGCAAGGAAGTCAGTTGGGTAGGCCGCGAGAGACAAAGAGGAGAGCAGCAGTAGGATCGCAGTCACACTCGGGCTCTCCATTAGTATTGTGTGAAGCAAAGAGAGAGGGGAGATGGTGACTTATCCGGTTACCGCTGAGGTCGCAACAGACAGCACCGTACTCCAATACAGTCATAATGATCCTCGTCCCCGTTAGACGGAGCAATGCTTGGTATTCTCCCTAATAGCAATTAAGGCCAAGGCTAGAAAAGCCCCCAGAACGGAGCGCAGTCATCCATGAGATAATTAACCGCGCCATTCCGTTAGTTTCGCCATGGCAGAAGCTTGACCGACGCACTGACGAACAGGAGGAGCGACAAGAACCTCCGGCTTCCGCCTTATCGCCAAACTCGCTCCATCTCCCCCCATCTCTCTCTCCCACTCTCCTCTCTTCTGCAGTTCCCGAAGCCCTCCAGCTTTTCTCCTCGTGCCTGGATGCTCTCTTGACCGTCTTGGCTGCCGTCACGGTCTTTTCGAATCCCATCTTCACGCACTGTCTCCAGAACCTGCGCTCTCTCCCTCGACTGCCATCGTCCCGGACGCCCGTCATCGTCACTTGCGCCCCGGACTACGCCGTCACACGTCGACCGGTGATCCTCTGCCGTGCCGATTCCACGACATTCAGAACCACTAGCATACCTCAATAGCAGCCGTACTGCTGACTTGTTTCTGCTGCTGGTCTTTCTCCGGGCCTTGAAACGATGCCGTTCTCCGGGCTGCGACTTGGAACTCCGTCTTGCACCTGATCGGTTTCGTCGCATCGTGTCTTTGCGGCTGACCGCCCTCTATCTCCTGTTCACAGCCTACACTATACTTTGTCGCTGGCAATCTCGCGTGTTTATGCTGCCGTCGACTCCGATCGACTTTCCTGTCGCGTCGAGACACTCAGGGATCTTCCAGCACGCGCGGGTCGCGGGCGTTGTATCCTACCAAACGTCCATTACACACAAACCTCACGACGCTGGCCTGCTGTATTTTATGGAGCAGCAGGTGGTATCGTAGTTTGTCATGTCTGTCGATCCCTTACCTCGCCACTCTCAAACCTCTCCGCTCTCGCGAAACCGTTCGATCTTGTCCAAGTTCACCACGCATTTCGGTCAGCGGAACCGAAACATCTCGGATTTCTACATACAACCGGACGACCCGTGGAAGGCGTACTTCCCTGGAGACACAATCAAGGGGACAGTGGTCCTGACGGTCGTCAAGCCCGTCAGGGTCACTCACTTGGTCATATGTCTCCATGGATATGTTAAGGTGTTCAAGAGTGCGATTGCCCCTGGTGAAAGAGCACCAGATCCCGGATTCCTTGGTGCTGGAAGAGGGCGGAGAGGTCCGGAGTACTTGGGGAACGGGTTTGCGACGCTTTTTGAGGACGAAGTGGTCCTTTGCGGGGATGGCCGCCTCAAGGAGGGTATTTATAAATTTCAGTTCGAAATGGAGTTCCCTCCCCACGGCCTCCCAAGCAGCATTAACGTAAGTATTCCTGGTTAGCAACATGCCGGCAATCGAGGATCTTACAAGTGCTAATCCATATATTTGGAACAGTTCGAACGCGGCACTATCTCCTACATGCTTACGGCTACGTTGACGCGACCCACCACTATTTCTCCCGTTATGTCGTGCCATAAGAGAGTGAATCTCATCGAGAATATTGACATTGCACCTTTTCCTGCACCAAAGCCCCGGGTGGTCAGTCTTGAGCCCGTTTCGAGGCGGTCAAAAAACAAATCGAAAGGCAGGAGTCAGTCGCTATCGACAGACCAGGCACAGGAACAGCGGTCGCCGGACCAATCGTCCAGTCTGGCTGTGGCTAGTGACCATAGACCTCCCGTGAGCCCTGCCCCAAGCGATGTCAGCTCGTCGAGTCGCCTCAGCCATAGTAGCCAGAGTTTCCAAGTCGTTAGTGATCCTAGTTCGGTTAATGGCACCGGGAAGCGCAGCAGCGAGGTCCGCAGTGTCGCAACATCAGCGTCAGATAAGACGATCACGGCAACGACAGAAGTTCTTCGCTCTGGAGCACTTCCAGGTGATACGCTACCTATCAAAATCTCGATTAACCACAGTAAACAGATACGAAGCCCACATGGCATTATTATCACTCTATATCGGCAGGGTCGCATTGACATGCACCCTGCCATCCCTGTTGGCCAGACTGAAGAAGGAAAGAAACCGATTTACGAGGATATTTATCCGAAGTCGCGCACTGGCCTTGGTGGATTGACTTTTGGTACAACACGCTCAAGCAGCGTCTTCCGCAAGGACCTATCTCAGACGTTTGCACCACTGATAGTCGACCCTGTCACCATGACTGCACAGGTGAAGACGTCAATTAGAATTCCAGAAGACACATTTCCTACCATAACACGTGTTCCAGGGGCCATGATCAGCTTTCGATATTATGTCGAAGTAGTCGTGGATCTACGAGGAAAGCTGGCGGCTTCAGATCGCTTTCTTCCGAGACTCAATATGGTCTCCGGAGGGAAAACCTTCTCTGCGAGTGGACAGGTTGTCAATGTCTCAGACAGCAATCCAACCAGTGTGACCGCCAATTGGGCGGGAAACATTATGGACACAGATCAGATTCGACGCGAGAAGGGAGTCGTGGCACTTCTGTTTGAGGTCGTGGTTGGAACGCGAGATTCAGGCAGACATCAGCGCTACGCAGCTGATGAGGAATTGAACGCAGCCCCTACGGGTGACGAAAACTTGCACGAATATGGCAACGACGCCGCTGCCGAAGAAGAGTATGCGCAGCAACATTACTGCTCTAATGGCGATTACCAGTCTCACCAGGAAGATTACTGGTACGACTACCCCACCGAAGGTGTCGAGCAGCCATTCCAATCTCTGGACCATATGGTTGTCCCACCCCCAACGCAACCAGAAGAGCCTGTCGATGAGAAGACAAGGCTTCGACGAATGGAGGAAATGCTCCTACCTAGTCAACCGCCAGGCGAGGTGGCAGCCGGTCCGTCCACGGTTCCTACACAGGCTCCAACCGCTCCTGACCTGTCTGAGGATGATCCGTACATTCCTATTTCCGGACAGCCAGTACCGCCTCCGCCGACTTTGTCCGTCGATACCATCGTCCCTGGACCGAATTCAGCTGCATCTAACGGACTAGGCGCTTCTCATCCTCCGACCGAGGATAAGCGCGAACTTGAACGGCAACGGCTGATGGCAGAGGCAAGCGCCCCAGAAACAGCGGCCGAGCGTAGTCGTCCCGGCCCTTCTACTGAGGCAGTTCCCAGCGCCCCTGTTCTGGACGAGGAGGACAATATAATGAATGCCGATGCCGGTACAGATGAGTCTCTACCACAGTATCGGCGGTAAATCGCAGAAGTGTCCATGCATCGTTTCCTGTCTTGTGGCGTTTGATTTCTGCATTTAAATATGTTGCATTAGCTTGTTTTTGACCATGTATGCGGAGATACCATATTTTTCGTTTCGTTAGGTTGCGGGACTCATAACTTCCGGACCGGATTGGGTCGGATCCAAGGCGTTGACAACAGAAAAGCGGGGAGATCAATGGTTTTTTAGAGATGGCAGGCGGCGTTAATCTTTGAGGTCCTGGACTTGTTATATATACATATACCTACGTCACTTCTCATCATCTCGGCCATTACTGCTGATATAGTAGTCGTGAGATAATACCGTATTCAATGGATAGCCTGCCCGACTTTTCCAATGATACCGAAGTCGGCTACGTACGAATTCTTTAACTTGATTGAACGCACTGTAATAATCTACCACGCAGAATAAATTCAGATCAGAGCTTAACGCTATACTCTAGCCACAAAGTGCAGAACGATCTTACCGTCAAATCCCAACTCAACCAGAAAATCTACCTCTTCTTGGCGGTTGCTCCCTCTTGGATCAACTCGGCCTCGCATAGTGGACGACATACAATAAGTTCCAGAAGGGTTTGAAGTTGGCATTGTTATTTAAGGTCTCCTCACGTAGCACTGCCGGGGTTTGATTGCTCGTATCCCCTCCCACCCCCCCAAAACCCCAAATGTCGTAACAATCGTTATGCTCCACTGCCTTTTGTGTCTCTTACAATCTACCACGATGTCTGTCTATAAATCCAAGGAACATAGGGGGTATTGAGAAGAGCCGACAGCTCTGACCGCCCGCGCTAACTTGCACTGAACGTTGCCTAGATACTTCAATGCTATCACCCGAAAACAAAGCTACCTCCAGCAAGGTCACAGCCCAGGCCGCTTACGCTGAATTTCCAAAGTATTTGATACCCTTGTAAGCCATCTTGCATCCTCAAATTCTTCACCAACCTCTCTATTGCAGCCGATCATAATGGCTAGCGCCAAGGAGTCCCAGGAGCACAGGAATTGCCGCCATGCAGTGCGGGAGCTCGAAGCACGAGTCTTGGACATAGGAAGGATTCGTTTTGCAGCCTCGGACCTCGAAAAGGCTCAGATACATGCTGTAAAAGTCCCTTTTGATGGCGATGGGCGGGCAGAATTTTCACCCTGCATCTTCGATCCATATCCTGTCAGGCTTCTCCCGGATGCGTACGTGTTTCGCAACGAAGCCAACAGATGGAACAGATTGCGTGACTTCGCCGACTATGACACATGTTCAGAATTCAATACTCCATCAGGATGTGCAACGGAGGCTGATTACTACGTCTCAGATTATGCTAGTCACTGCGCATTGTTTCTCAAGAAACAAGGCCTTCGGCCGTGGCGAAATGCAGGAGCAGGGAGTAAGTGAATTCCAACTGTCTTTTTAAACCACCTAAAGCTGATGCAATGGCAAGTATATACGATTATAGATTCAGTAGGCCGCTTGAAGAATTCCCTAGTAAGGAAGTCACCGACCCTGATTTCCACTGGTATGCCACCTCTGTTTCGCACGTGGTAGATCTCAGCTCCTCGCATATGAAGGCTACAATGCTCTACAACATTGATGGAGATGACTGTTTACTTCGTGGCGAGCTTCTTGTCCTCGTCAGGATCATGGAAAGACGTCTCAATACTGCAGCGCTGACGGACCACCTTCTTGTCCCAGTAAGGATCTCATTGCGTCCTTTATCATCTGTTGTATATATACTGATGGTGCCATATTTATACTCTGGGTCCTGCTATTTTCTTATATGGGGCCGCAGCATGAACGGATCATCCAGGCATATTTCGATGGCAAGAACCTCGTTGTGTACTACAGTGAACTCTATGACTTCAGGTATCATGAAGAGACGGCTCCATTTAAACTCTTCGCTAGTTGGGTCCTGAGCAATCTAGTGGGCAACACCAGATCGTTTCCCCGGTAGGACGGGGGTTGCGGATCAAATGGGCTTTTTTTTTTTTTTGGCGTCAAAGGGGGTTGTTTGTTTAATTGTATTCAGTGAAGGGAGTCGAAATTTTACCTTGTGGTCTCTTAGGCTGCCAATTAG
>JAPVCB010000026.1:2322535-2380101 GCA_029606185.1 Paecilomyces formosus
TCGTTGCGACCTTTACGTCTAACCGAATTGACTGCTGTGAATGCGTGGGAGAGACTTATCACAAAATGCATCGGGCCAATGTGCAAGAACAGCACGGAACTCGAGACATGCGGACAAAATACACAACTCCACGAGCATTAGAGAAACCTCTAGGTCGGACCTAGGCTAACTTTTTTATAAACACGATAGCAACATGTTTCTTTCTAGGCATCATCTTCTCGCTATTCCCATACGATTATCCTCTGCTCTGGTCAACGGCGCCAACTCCTGCTTCGCATTATGACTACCTAGAAGCGCACCTCCGGTTCTTACACGACTCCCCGCCGCTGATCCCGCGCATTCTCCACATCGTCATCTTCCTGGGTCTGGCTGGTCTGGTCGCGAAATTGTATAAGCCCTCGGAATCCAACATGCTCTTTGACGGTGCCAGTCTGGTCCTCTACATGTGCGGCATCACCGTCTACATCGCCAATATCGTCAAGGGTCTTCGTCTCGTCACCGGTGGTCAATACGGCTCCCAGCTTGGAGAAGCGAACCTGGAGGAAGGAGAGCAGATCCTCGGCCGTGAGGACAGTCTCAAGGTTCTTGCCGCAAGCAATACCATCCTCGCCCTGGTCCTAGTCGGTGTTTTGGTCTTGCAGGCCGGCCAGTGGTACGCTGAGCGAAAGGATGCGCAGGAGTACGAGAGTCTGAATCGTAAGGCGGCAGAGGAAAAGAAGGAGTCACATGCTGGGAAAGCGACGCGGCAGTCGAGCGTGTCGAAGAAGAAGCAGTAGATAAGGCGGATATATGATTCATCCTTTTCTGCTGTATTGTTCCCTTCTTTTAGATGTTCTATTTGGCAGGCTGGTGCGAAGATAGATGATATCATCTACTACTTCAGTAGTAGAGGATGGTTCGGTTATTGGTTGGAAAAACAAAATATGAGAGTTGAAAGATATCATTTCTTTCCTTTAGCTATCGTTTCTCCTGCTATGAGTGGCACTGAAACGGACGTATATAGTACATCAGAAGGGGAAAAGAATGTTACCCTTTGTTTTCCACTACGTAGTAAACGGCTGCAAGCTGTACAGATACCGGGGAAACCTGCGCACAATTATTCTCCTGGTGGAATACCATCTCCTTCTCCCGATAGGTAGTACAAATACCTCGCTCAAAGCCAAGGAAAAGATAAAATGAATAAATGCAAGATCACGGATTCCCGTACACGCATATACATTCTCTCGAAGAGGTAGAAAGATGACAAAACAGATATATTTCTCATTCGTCGCTAGAAGGGGAATCTCTAAGAGACATAACATAAGGGCCATGTAAAGACAAGTTCAGGACCATGTCCTGACGTTTTTCGGAGTGGTACTAGTAGGGAAGGGGATCAAAACCACTCCCTAAAGAAGATCTCATGGACTTTGTTTCATGATTAGGCATTGAAGGGTCGTTTCTGGCGTAAAATAGGCGGGAGGTCCAAGAACATGAAAGGGTTTTCTTTTCTTCTTTTGTTCTCTCATACCCCGTCCGATGATGCTACGTAACGGAGTGTTTCCTCAGGAGCAAACGAAAAGGGACTCCGAGGGATGTCGGGTGATCGCGGACTAAGTGCTTTGGCAAACAGCTCAGTGTCAGAGTCAGTGCTCGAGGTACGGGCAATGGTGTCCATTGACCCGAACATGTTTTGTTGTGAGCTCTGCTGGGCTTGCACTGCCGCAGGAGGGTGCTGAACGACGGCTCTTCTGGGAGGTTCTGAGACGGGAGTGTTGCGAAAGGAATTGTAGGAAGATACGGCCACGTCGGGCGATTGGGGAGAAAGGAGATGCGCTCCGTCATGAACACTGTCTGGAGTATCCATTGCTCCTGCTGTTGCCAATCGTAAGCATGTGTATCCTTCGAGATGAGTGCTAACAGTGTAGAAGTATAGATATCTCACCTGCGGCTCTCTTAGCCAGATCCTTTTCACTCGTCTCCAGCTTCAGTCCCTTGAGTTTGTCCGCCAGTTTTCTACCACTCGTTGGAGATACGGGAGTCGTTGGCCCCATCGGATATGAAGTAGTTGACACAGACAGGCTTAGGTTCAAGGGTTCAGTCTGCGGCCGTGCAGTAACGCCGAAGTTCGATTCGATCCACTCCTTCTCCTGAACTGCCATGTGCAATGCCACGCCCTCCGCATTGTTCAAACATTCTTCCCGGATCTCCTTTTCAAGCACCTGCAGTCTCTTCTTCGCCCATATGGTATGCAGAACTCCCTTCTTCCCAGCAGTACGCGCCGTAGCTCCCAGCTCCGCCGGAAAGATTGCTGGTAAAGGGTTCAGCTGCAATGAATCACCTTTCTTTGCTGTCGTTGCGGAATTTGGAGGAGGCTCGTAAGTTAATGTGACCACAGGCGGAATCGTCACGCCTGGAGGGAGAAGAAAGTAGAATCGACGCGTGTGCTCGCTGGTTTGTTCGTCTGCAGGTAGAACAGTCGTTTTGCCTTCCCAAGAAACGTGCCATGAGCCGGACGGCGATCGGGTTAGGTCGTCATCCTCCCATTCTACCATGAGAATTTTAGTTCCTTCATTTCCCCTGCCAGCTTCGAACTCAAAACGCGCAAGTGCTGTGATGGAGAGACTGCCATTTGGCGCGTGCGGTGTCTCCAGAGAAGCCGCCGAGTCCGCGGTGGAAGAGAACGTAGGGGCGCTCTGCGTCTGAGACATCTCTATACACTCCTCGGGATGAAGGACGACTCGACACCGTGTGGGAGAAGGAGACAAGAAGCTAGTCTAGGGACGAGAGAAGCGCATTGTCTCGTCGCCAGGGCGGGCAGTGGATCACGGGATTGGGCGCGGGCACTGAGAAGTTCTGCTCAGACTGAGATCCATCCCGCCGCATATCGTCTCCCTTCTCATCCTGCGAATCACCACCGCTTATGCGCATAATCCCTGTGACAGGCTGACTATATTTAGACGTGATGTGGCCTTCCAGGTCTGTTGCCATCTCAGAGCCTATAGGCATCTTTCCATCCGCCGGCGGCCTCTCATGGTGCCCTGTCATGGTCTATACTTGTCCTCCATTGGATAGGAGATAAGACGGCGGCTTTACTTGGTCTTTTCCATTAACGATTTCGCACTTTCTATACCATCAATTTCGAACATAACTGAAGCGGGAATCTCGTGGTCAGAATAATCATATCGGTGGCTGGAAACCCCAAAGGTGGACCAGATAATCAGACCCCGCATTGGATGTTTACCTTGAAGAACTGATTTCTAAGAAACTTCTTAGCTAACTACCTCTCATTCCCAGCTGCTGGAGTGAGAGATCGGCGCACTGCCACGGACAATTTCAGCCTAAGCATCTTAGCATCGACAAAGCGTTCTTGGCGCTTATGGAAACAAGTCGAGCGAATGAGGGGCACCAACAAAGATTGTCCTAACTAATCGGTCCTGGTCCCCGAGGATTAATTCGAAGCTCGAGTATATCCTAAGACAGGAAGTTCGAGGCAGGCGCAGGATACAAAAGCCCAGAGCCTGCTGCTGAAGGCTGAAGCCCAATGTTGTGCTTCGTGTCGCTAATGGCTCTCTATCTTCAACATTATTCAGATCTCAGTCATCGCTCGTGGCACGGGAAAGCCTCGTGCCGGGAAGGGATGGGAAAATAACCTTATTTCACACGTGGGATAATAGCTCGTATCATGGTCTGATATGGAGGTCTGCATGCTTGCCGGCCTAAATAATAGTTTCAACGTCTTCGATCCTCGTCCTCGTTTGACGATCTGGTTAACCTATTTTTCTTCCCCAAACAGCCTCAGCCTAAGTATTCCTGCTTCCCTTTGCGGATACATGCTGCCTCACAGGACTTGGCAAAGTATGGGTTGACCAGTTCTTCGGGCCATTGATCTGGTGCATATCCAAAGATATAGCTGCAACTAATCAAATTCACCAAGAACAGCCGGGTTCTTCTGTGTGGTAGATCATTCCGAATGCCAAACCGCATCTGACCTGCATTTTTGAACCGTGACGGGCTGCATGGGACTTTTGTACACTACTGCGGCGAAGGCGTTCTATATGGCGTTCGAGAAGATGTCTTCTTTCAAAGCGATACGGAGCGTGCAATTTGGATTGTTTGCGGTCGTCGAGGCTTGATATTGTAGTCTGTCCAGAAAGACTACGAAAAGATATGTATGTCTTCTTCCTCCGTTGATTCATACGCTCTTGCTAGGGGGCTCTTTACAACGAACATGTTCGCATATCTGCTTGCGCTTTGACCTGCATCCGCGCCTGGGCTAGGTTCTGTCTTGCTCGTGGTTGTATCTTTGCGGAGGTACGTTCTCTCTTGCGCAATCGCCAAAGATTAGCCTGATGTTGCGGATCTGAGTTGCTACATGCATCAATATGCACCCAAATTTGGGATCGGGATGATTAGCCTGTATCCATCCCGATACTCTCTCATGCATTATTACGAGTGTATGGCTGCCCTTGGGAGTACCCATTCCAGGTATAGCGCATGCTAACGGCCAATCGTCGACAACATGCAGGGGCTAACAATAAAACGGCGCTGCAGGACCATGGATCACTGGCTCTTCTGGGCATACCGTAATAGCTCCCATACTTCAGAAGGCCATGCGCTAGTGTAAAGAATTGGAAAAACCCACTCTCATACTCAATTTCGATCCTCGTTGGAAAGCAACAACGTGCTTTGCGTAAGACAGATCTAAATCTCCTAGACGAATCAACAAGAGATTTCCCTCAAAATCCAAGCCAGCTTTTCAATATTTTCGCGGGAAATATTTTCCCTAATCTTACCCCTCTGGCTCTACTTCTACCATCTCACTTGCTCTTAAAAAGGGTTGCAGCATACACATGTCCCAAGAGATGACCCAACCGTTCTACGGATCGGTCGAGGTTGATCTAGCCGCAACAGACAACGATTCCGCCTACGGTGAAGAACTATCCTCCTATACCGAATCTCTCAGGTCATCGGTTCTCAATTATCGCCAGGAAAATGGAAGACTATATCAGGGATACGGAGATGGTACATATCTGATGCCAATCGACGAACCGGAACTGTGCCGATTGGATTTGATGCATGAAATGATGCTGGAACTTATGGGCGGGAAACTATACCATGCTCCCATCGAAGAATCCCCACAATACATCCTAGATCTAGGTACGGGCACTGGAATCTGGGCGATTGATATGGCCGACAAGTTTCCCTCTGCTGTGGTTACCGGTGTCGATCTTAGTCCCTCGCAACCAGTCTTTGTCCCGCCGAACCTACGCTTCATCGTGGAGGATATGGAAGACGAGTGGGAGTACAACAATACCTTCGATTTTATCCATGCACGCTACCTCGCCCTGTCTATAAGAGACTTCCCTACACTTATACAGCGGTGCTATAATCACACTACACCGGGAGGATGGGTCGAGTTTCAAGACTGGTCTTTTCACCAGATCTCTCAAGATGGGAGCACAAACGGTACTGCGATCGAACAATACTACCGTGTCACAACGGAAGCATATGCAAAGGCTGGATACACTGTCAGTCCAGGACCGCAATTAGCACAGTGGTTTTACCAGGCTGGTTTTCAAGGTATCCATGTTCTGAAATACGTAATCCCCATGGGCACATGGCCAAAGAATGAACACTTGAAGAGCATAGGTGCTTGGAATGCGCTACAGGCACAGTCGGGATTCGAATCTGCTGCTATAGCAGTTATGACGCGGTTCGAATCATGGGGCTCCGCCCAGGTGAAGGATCTCGTCCAGCGGACATTGAATGATGTTCGGAATCGATCTATCCATGCGATCTTCGACTTTTATGTAGTCTGGGGCCGCAAGCCAGGATGAACGTTCTAAGAGTCCGGATATCATAATTGTCAAATGTATATACATAAACGGATTATAGGGGAGTTTGCTCACCAGGAGGATACCCATTCAAGAATCGATTTGAGTATTTGGCCGATGTACAGTAAGTATCTTAGATACTTGAATACCTACTAGCTGCGAACTGCAAGTGCGGGTGTTCGCCAATTTGGCCCACGAGCATGCCTATATTCCGCAATTATGGGATCGTATGTTAGTATGAGATGAGTAATTAAATGTGAAGTGATCTCAACAGAGAGAGAGGTACGCAGTAAGAAAAACAGTCTACCCTATTCGGATATCGGGACGCCTCGGATGCATCCGGGGGCGGTGTGGTTCCCGATCAGACAAGCTCGGCTTTCTATGGCCGGACAGAAGCTCCCTTCAACCTTCGCATAATAAATAAGCAAACGACACGACATCAGCCAGGAAAAATGGGCCGCATACTCATCTCCAAAGGGCTTAAAGCTGCGTCTCCCACGCGTGGGTTTTTGTATACACCGATTCCACGAAGACAGCCTGTTCTCCTTGCCCGATCAGCACAATTCCGCTACGCCATGAGCACCTCTACGACACAGCAACCGATCTACGCGCAGGGTGAGGAGGAAAACAAATTAAACCCGGAACTGAGCAAGCTCTTTGAGTCTGGATGGGAGCTTGATGAGAACAAGATGGGTCTCAAGAAGACGTACCACTTTAAGACGTACACGAAAGTCCTGGTATGAGAGCGTTCTCTTTACTGAAACAAATTGATTCCTTTCTAACTACGTGCTGCAGGATTTTGTTCAAATGGTGGGAATAGCAAGTAAATCGAAAAATCATCATTCTCTCATGCAATTGGTAAGCTATCACCTCCAGAATATTTGTCCACCAAAGAGGAGTTTCCTGACAGGGGTCTGTGTTCTAGGGACATGGACATGTTTCCGTACATTGGACGACGCATAACCCTCGTGGATTGACGGCGAAAGATATCGATATGGCCCAGTACTGTGACAACCAGGGAGGGCTCATCAAGACTGTTGATAAGGGAGAATCCGCGAAGTGCGGGCCAAAGCCGTAAATTGGCTCTGACGCACATCATATGAAAACACGGCTCACGGATTGAAACGAAAAAGCTGAAATGTTGCAATCAAAAGCTCCTGGCAAGGGTGCTCTCCGTGATACAGTTGCCTCTCAGTGCTTCCAGATCATTCCCAGTCTCTGGAAGTAAGAGAACAACGAATTCTTCGGCACATATCCTGCATATCGCGCTTGCCACCATGCAGCAAACGTCCCCTCGATTGGCCCCAGCTCCGCAAACCCGAGCACTTCAAGACACCATGGCATCAGAATAGTCATGATCCCCAGCGCAATGACTACCAAGTACTCAGGATGCTCGCGGGAAAATTCGGCCGCTTCGTATGTGGCTTTTTCCAAGGCATCTTCCATGGCTGGACCCATGGATATCCCAGCTTTCAGGACATGTACCATCCTGTCCAGGACCGCTTCTGTGATATACGTGGTCCACCCTTTGGCGCCAACTATGTCGTTGAGTTCTTTCTCAGTGTAGATGTTGACTGACTCCGCATTGAGAAAGACGGTAAGGACGCTGTCAGCCTTCTTTTCATTCATCTTCTTAAACCAGAAGTTTTCACCTTCCATCCTCCTTATCCAATGGGATTTATTTTCACTATTGGGGAATGGAAGGCACGTGAGAAGGAATTTTTTAATTCTGTCCATGGCGGTCAATATGCACAAGACTGCAGTAGTAGGCTCACAAGGTGGCAATATTCAAGTAGAGGAAAATAGAGATGTTTTGGTGTGTAAGTGTGTAGGTGTGTGGCACTCCGTGGGACTGGTCCTCTATTTATGTTTTACCCTCGCGGGATTCGCCTAAGAAATTGGTTTGATACTTTTACTCAGTGGCCCTTCTTTCTGGCTGAGATGGGTGAGGCAAAAGATGCAAGTGCCTACTGTGCCGCAGCGATACACAAAGGACTAGTCAATACGCCAAATTTGAGCGATGTTATTGGCTTGGGCATCACAAACATCTAACCGCTGGACAACTTATCCAATGGTACCTTATGATTTTTGACATGATATGATGCCGAAACAGAGGGCTGTGCAATGGATTGGTTCTGGAGTCATTTCGTGCTTGGGGCTCCTATATTCCCTGTTCGGCGCTTAGATGTTTAGCCTTCATGCTCCGGCGTACCTACCACACTATCGAGGGAGAGGCGATTGACGGTTGGTTGTATAACCCAGTTACTCCTGCATTTACGCACTAGGAGACATTTGGTAACCCAAATCTGTTTCGTCTTTATCTTGAGCCAAAGCGCTTAGGTAGCGTAGACAATATCACCGCATCTATTTGCGTATACAGCGAAAGTGACCACGAAACCTGTTAGAGTCTTCCAAAATAGAAACAGCAGTTCAAATTAATAATATCTCCCTATCCTGCGGTCTCTTTGAAACATGAATATACTACTCTCGCTTCGCCGACGTAGGCCCAGCTTCCCACTGCTTAGCTTCTTGACAGCCCCTAAAATAACTCGGTCGATGTTTCGTAAAGCATTCAATTTCGGGCTTATACAATTCCAAGCTGCGTACAATAATATTAGTCGGCGCGTAATTCAGAACATCCCCACCCTCTCTGAAAGTCCTCCAGATTGGAACGGGGCCTGTCCACTTACCCATTCTCTATCAACACCGGTCTAATCACAATCGTTCGTCCCTCATCCGCCAGTGGGACAGTATACAACGTGCAGCCACAGCGCTTACAGAAGTACTTCTCCTTGATGAAACCGCTCGCTGTTTCGGCTATGCTGTACGTTGTGATGAGAGACTCGGGGTCGTTAACGCTGAATCGGGATGATGGGTATCGTGCTGTCTGTTTATTGTCAGTTGAGTATTTTATGTCATGTATATTCTGGCGTTATCCCCTTTGGTGTAGATATAGATCATAGTCCAATCAAAGAGCATCCTTGGGTCAAGAACTCGAAGACACTCACGATCTGACATGGTCCTCCAGCACCAAGTGCGCAGTCCCTACAATAGCAGCAAAACACAGTAGTGGCCTCTCCTTTCACAGTGAAAGAAACGCCTTTGCAGAGACATCTTCCTGTTCGCATGGTTGCCGACATGGTGCCTCCAGCCTTATAATGAGTCGATTGGGATATGAAACCTCGAGTAGAATTAAATTGCGGTAAGGTATTCTTTCTCGAATTGTGATCTTCCCACGGGACGTAATATATATTTCTTGTAGTGGTAAACAAATAGTTTTGAGGGCTAAGAAAAATGGAGGAATACGAGTATTAAAGCTCTGACTCATACACTCTCACCGGGAACAACTAAACGGAAGATTTGTCCGCTCATAACATTATCTTCGCTCCGCATGGAAGATTTCAATCCGCATACTTATTATGTTTAAGAATACCGGAGGGAAGTCTGTGGAATAACTTGATTGTGCAACTCGTTGTTCGTATCTAAGTTCTAAGTCCTCTTTTGGCTGCGTATACCGGATCGGGAAATATTGATGAGTGCCAGCAACGTACAAAATAGATACTTCTATCAATTGTTACCAAGAGGTTAGTCTCACTGCATTACCCTCAACTCGCGCCACTGCCATCTCATAAATAGAAAATCCGTCACCATCGGCCAAAAACTGGCAGATCTGCCGTAATTACTATGATAAAGTAATGTACTGTATAAACAAAGGCTCTGTCTGCAATACGAACTGTATGTATCCACAAGGAAAGATCTATCACGGTACAGCTATTCCCATGACACCTGCTACTGCAGGCTTATTCGATGCGAGCGAGCGTGACTTCAGCTGGAGTACCACGGAAACAAGGATGTGATATGTGCTGGAGAACTTGCATCTCCGATGCATTACTAGACAGGAACAGGCACTCTTGTTCATGGAAAGCAGGCCGCGGTAGGGCAACTGAGCTCAGACATTGGTCTGCGTATAATCAGGACTAGAGCGCTAATGGATCACATCCGTGTAAGGAAGCCTGGTGTGGAGAATGAGAGGTAGGACACCCTATTATACTAGAGCCATCCATCTACAGCTTATGGATAGGTAGTTATTATCGGCAAGCACGCAGCTTCATGTAGCCAGCTGGACTAAAGTCCTTTTCCAACTGGCATTGGATCATTCCCAAAACCTTACATGATCGCTATGTGTCCGGGAATATATGTCTATAGGGAGACTGCTATAGATCTCAAGAAATCAACGGAGACAAGAAAGAGCGTTTATGTGCTACTAGAGCTTTGTTTCAGCACAAAATACAACTCGTGCTGCTCCAGGGACCAAACGTAGACTGCGAGTCATGGCTACATTGATTCTAAAAAATATGTTACCGGTGTCACGGCGACATGGATATTGATCTCAGACCCCAGACTGGCACATGTCAGTCTCATTACTGGCCCACAGGCCTACGCTGATGTGACTGTAACGTGCTGTAATCGCGGTATCGACCGCGAGGGAACTGAAGAACCTGCTAAGAGCGCCTCACTGGAGAACAGTGGTCAAGGCGGGAAGCAAGATCCTTGTCGTTGAATCTATCTTCTCCCCACTGCCTATTCCTGTGACTCTTCTTTGAGAAAGGAGCCTGCCGCTGGATGGCAGCGCAAGGAGCCCTTACATGCCAATGAGAGTGCGCAAAGGTTCATTCCGGAGACAAGGAGAGCTTCAATTATCGAGTCTAACTGGGTCATCACTAGGAAGAACTGCGGGGCTTTTAGGAGGTAATATTCCATTGCGTGGTCTTCCAACAGACCGGTAATGACCGACCAATCTGTATGCCGACCAGAGCCTTCCTCGCGATGTAGGAGACCCTTGGCGGCGCTTGGTCCGGTCGTTAGTTCTTAATGTAGCGGAGTAACTATCCTGAGACCCGAGGATATGGGTGCAGTGCCACGGCCTGAACCTTGACAGGTCACGGTCCATTGCGTTCATCGCCTTCAGGCGCCACTCCCGGAGCCCCCTAATAATGAAAAGAACAAATCATGCCCAGAAAGATCTGTCGACAAATGCTCCCCGTTTCTCGCCCTCGTGACGGGAACTTGAGAACTGTTCAGCGCTTCCTTAAGAGCTTCTGATACGTTGAAATGAACTGTGTTGCCATGATAACTTCCAAAAATAACCACTCGCATGAGCCCCCATGGAAAGCAGCGTTTGGGTTGGATTAGCAGGTCACACACACGCCGGCCCCTCCCTTAGAATCCATCTTTTAGCTTCGGGGAACGCTCTGTCGGGATGACGGTTGGGCGTTTCGCAAACAATCCCCATTGAGCTTTGATCCCGCTCCCAGATCTGCACCAAAGAACAGTCCAGCACATCTGAGGCCAATCATCCAGCGCAACGGCGCGATCCGGTGCGTGGTCGCGCAGATGGGGAACGCCGCCAACACAGGCTGGGAAAGGCGCCGGCGCTTAACGACAGTCCAAACAACAGGCCTTTGCGGGATGATTGGAGGGAGAGGATGGAGCTTGGTGTCATCGTGTTTTTAGAACCAGCAGGTGTGATTCGACAGCAGCAGAAGACAGGCGCTTCGAGGATTCAGAGTTGTGAAATCCTGCGTGCTGCATGCAATAGACTGAGTGAGGTGCGTGAGAGAGTGAAAGAGGAAGTAGGAGGAATACGAGAAACAGTCGAGCGCGTTGGTGGTTGTATTGGTACGATACGCATTTCAGTACGTGTACCGAACAACATACCAGGAGATAACCAACATCAACGATCATATCAAGCTGGCCGAATAAGCGTATGCGCACAGAGCACCTAGAGATCATGTACTTTCGGGAGAGACATACTATAACTATCCCTCATTCAATAATATTGAGTGAAAGACGCCCCCAAAATAGACCAATTCAGTCTCCAAGTGCACCGGCATACCCTACGTAAGTAAACGTACGGAAACACCCCGAGGTTCTGCTCAGTAACAACGATCCTGGTCTCTCAGTTTCTTCACAGAATGACGATCATGCGAGATAAAGTGAGAAAAATATACAGGGGCGGCTTGTTCCAATAGGCTCTATACCCCGCTTTTTCTCTGAGGCTTTCTGGGCATCGCAGGGACTGGGGGTTGGGCCGCTGTCACTTCGAATATAGAACACTACTGTTGACAAGAGTTTGACGGCCAGATATCATGAAACCTATAGAATATATGTGACATGTTGAGTTATTAAAGTAGTGGTGGTTGTGTCGATATTGAATCAATCGCTGCGACCAGCTAGCCTGGACGGCAGTCGAACGCATAATATATTGCAATCAGACGTGACTTCCCCAGCTTATTGCAATGAGTCGGTTCAGTAGTCTGCTCTTCCTAACGAGAAATAGCCTCCGTGCCATACCGAGTTCGACCCCCTCAGAGTACCTCTAGAAACAAAACACGATGACAAAGGAAAACATATGAATTCCGTCGAAGGCAGTAGTTTTCACAAAAAGAAGTAAAGATAGGCACCCTTGTTGGTATCCAAAAGCCATAAGGAAACAAACAGTCAAGTTCAAGAGATAGACACATTCCATAAACGCCTTTTGCTCCGTCCGTATTCGTGGTATCGTAAGATGTCCGCGGTCCAGATGCCACAACTACTTATGGTCATGTGTTTCTTCGAATATCGAAGAATAACAGAGGTCCCAATTAAGTAGCAGCGCAAGATCTGGACTTTTCACGAGTCATCTGTCTTTCTCCTCTTCCCCTTTGGAGGAGGGTCAAGTGGTGTCCGCTTGAAAGTCATAGTCCGAGTGACGACCTGTCGGACGCTGACAGGCTTCCCGCTTGCACTTGTTGGAGTTTCAAAGTATCGAATCTTCCACTCCGATGGAGAAAATGGTGACCTGAGTGATGTCGTACTCCTCGGAGTTTCCGTCACTGGAGAACAGGCTGCTGATCCGGGAATCCGCAGACGCCGCAATGTTTCTCTCTTCCTTGCAGGCTGGGTCTGCGGGAATGGAGATGGTGGCGGCAATGACGATGCTGATTTAATACTCTCTTTCGCCGGGAATGAAGTGCTTGTCGCACTAGAGGGCTGCGATGTTGGCACAGTGGCAGATCTTTCCGGTGCAAGCTTCGAGGAACCGACTGAAGGACTGCGCGGGCTGGTGAACACTGGAGTGAGCGCCTTCAAGAACTCCGTGTACGCAAGGGGGGGAGTGATCGGGGTCGAATTACACTCTTCCCCTTTGACTCTTGCTGAGAGCTCTGAGCTAGAACTGCTGTGAATCTCAGACGGAAAGGTTGCGCTCTTAGGCGTCTTGAGAGGGTGGAGGACGGGTTTCTTCTGCCCCATGGTGTCTCTGAACGGTGATACTATAGAGAAGCTTGACAGATAATTTTTGGGTCAATGATCCGGAGCGCAAGCGAGAGATGCTCTTCTAGATCAAAATCCCGATCAGATATTGAGCAGGCCCCGTGGGCTGAAGACTCCTGATAGAGAAGGGAACAGGAAGACGAGTGAAGTGAGGAAAGATCTGCTTTAAAGCAGAGCTAGAACGACCACACCCTTGGAGCAAACTTCGTACTCTAAGGTCACAGGGTATCGTCCAGCTTGCCTAGCGGAGAATAACTAGCCAGTAGTGAGGGAATAATGGATGTTGTAAGGATAGATCGAGCGACAACTCGACTGTCTCGTATGGAAACCGCCGTAATTATACGGGTTTTGTTGTCCCGGACGGTAACGTTACCGATCTGTACGACCCAGTCAGCCTCGGAGTCGCCGTTTGATAAAGAAGACGCGCCAGCCCCAAATGGCGTCGCATTGCGGCGCAAGCAGTCGGTTACTCACCCCAAATTAGCGAAGAATCACAGACTGTCTCGATGATTATCCTCGTTGTCGCCTGGTCCGACCGTGTTGGGGGCAGTAGTCATTCGGAGCCTACTCGCGTGGCTTATTTGGAAAAGAAGAGAACCAGACCACTGAACCAGCAGGTAGTCTAGAATCGAGAACAATTGATAACTAGCCAACGGATAGTTTTAGACATCGCGACATCAGAGTTATCAGGCCTTGCCAACATGTTTATATCTTCACCCAGTCCGACGATATTTCCAACACGTTTCCGTCTAAACAGATCTCAGATTTATCGCGCATTATCTGCAACAAGCCTCTCGACCGCACTTTACGAATCGCCTCTTGAAGCTGACCAAGATGAACACGATTTCAATCTCCGAACCCCAGATCGATTACCTTGCAGCTTCTTCCAGGCTTCTGGTTCGCTGCGCACGGGCTGTTTACTCACCCCGGCGGCTCGCCCATCGACCCTGAGCGCCATAACGGGGCCAAAGGGTCCAATTCCTGCTTCTCGTTGCCCAAGTAACTGGCGCCGAAGACAGTTGTCTCAATTGATAGCCCGTTGTCTGCACGAGGAAAATACGGTGAAATCAGACGAGGAGGTAAGCAATTATCACCAGGACCAACAGTTCTCGCCGTGTCGATAAGATGCAAAACTGTGGATAGTCCCAGCTGGATAAGTATCCACTTAGCGATCTATAGTTCTCCATATGCCTTGCATCTCTGTAGCTTAACAGACCTTGAGACATTTCATGTCGTGCAGAAACCCGCTTTAACACTCTGTCTGATCTATGGAGGTATCAATCTGTGCCATTGGTGATTACTCGACTCCATGTCTGTTTACTCGATTCCTGTTTAGTTCTCGGGATAAATATCAGGAATTCTGGCGTACAGATTGGTTTCTTCAGATCTGCCTAACCGCCCGTTTCAAGCGAGATCTTCTCCAGTAAATTTCCACCGTACGCGCCCAAGTATAGATGTCTCTGCGTCCAATCACGACCTGACCTCCTTGTTGACGATTTCAATCTGGCGCTTCCATGCAGGTCCCATCTGGTGGAGGGAAAGATTTGTTGCAGAGGTTGCAGCGTTTCCAAGATTAGAAAGATGAGATGGACACATGATCTGAGACACGACATGATCCGTGACATGAAGTCCTAGATCTCCACGGATGTTGTATTTTTATCGCGGAAGATGCATGGTCTATGAACATCATAGCCCTAGCATTGAAACCCCTTAACTGGTGGACAGTGTTTCGAATTATGGCCAGCGGTTGCTGTCTTTCTCCTGCTATCGTATTATCATCTTTGCAGACGGAGCCTGAGATATACATAGCAATCTTTGAGAACCGAATCAGGCAAAGACTTCGCACATACACACCTTGTCGTGCCTGAGATCAACGACAGAAGATTGGAGATAGAATGAAAGACTGAAGGTGGTGAAGGAGTTCCTCAACAGATGTGGTAGCATAACCGCATGTACTTCTTAAGAATACTTTGAGATAGGTTGGAAAGCCGTACATGCGATTAGTGGACCAGCTCGGGTGTAGGCATTGAATGGCCACTACGAGGAAAGATGGGACATTATGATTCAGACGGTGAATTTAAGAATACTCCCAATTGTTATAACGAATGTATCAGACATTATGTAGTTAATAAATCTCATCGTTGGTCAACCTGTTCCAGCTAACAATACAATAAAGGGGAACAATGGATGAATCGAAAGAACGTTTTGCCAGACCGGACCCAGACACGATGATAACCGGGTGGGGGTTGAATTACGTCGATTATGTGATATTAGACATGGCTGGCAAGATTTTACCAGTTCTGCGTTCACAGAGCGACAGCAATGGCACCGAAGACACCAGCAACCAGCGACATGGCAATTCCAGCACCCGAGAAGACGGAACCAGCTCCACCAGTGAAAGGAGGAGTGGAGGCGCCAGGAGCAGAAGGCTTGGGAGGAATGGGGTGGGCACCAGTGCCGACAGGAGCAACACCAGCAGGAGTGTTGGGGACAACAGCAGCAGTGGTCGTAGGAGCAACAGCGGCCGGCTGAGAAGGAACCACAGGAGCAGGCTGGTTGGGAACAACCGACACAACGGAGCTCTGAGGAGCAGCAGGAGCAGGAGGAGCCGGGGCCGCAGGAGGAGCGGGAGCGGTCACTGCTGGAGGAGCAGGAGCGGTCTCAGCAGGAGGGGCCGGGGCCGTCTCGATGGGCACAGTGCAGGTCTCAGTGATAGGAGTAGGACCGCAAGTGTGGCAGCTCTTCACGGTGGAGGTGAAGCCAGTGGGGATGTGGTTGGGAGGACGAGTGGCCGTGCAAGGGCATGCCTCAGTGATGGTGTAGGTCTTGGAGGTGACACCAGTAGGGCAGATGTCCTTGAAGACAGTGGTGTACACCGTCTGCTCTGGAGGAGCAGGAGCAGGAGTCCAGGCCGGAGGAGTAGGGCTGTGGTCCTCGCACTCGTCACAGTAGGTCTGAGTCGCTGTGCGAGTCACGGTCGAGGCAGCGATAGGAGTGCTGCACGAAGCCACCGTCTCGAAGGAAACGGGGATGGCAGGGTTGCTACCGGGGGCCTGAGCATTGACGGCGGCGGCCATGAGGCCCAGGGACATGGCACTGTAGACAGACTTCATTTTGTTGGATTGGTTGGTGTCGACTGACGGTATATCGTTCTGGGACCGAGGCGAGAAGAATTAAAGGGGTCAAATGAGTGACTTTAGGAGGATCAAAAAAGGTAAAATGAACGAAAGACTGCTGGACTGTCGATTGCTGGTTGATGAGAATAAGCACAACATCAGGGAGTCATCGAGCTGCTTTATCTCTTTCCTGTAAGCCCGTGCGGTGTTGTTGTTGTGTCGTTGGAATGCTTGGCTGTATACACAACCACAACACATAGTTCCCCAAATGGAAGGCCTAACTTGGAGAGAATGCCATCAAGAATGGACGGCCTCACTCCTCTGGGTGCAAACAGAACGGGTGTTCCTGAGTGCATTCAGCCGCAATGCTTACCGACTGGTCAGACAGCGTCTTGAGCACATTCCTCGTCCTCATCATGCGGCATCACAATGACGGCTGGTATGGACAGCACAAGGCAATAGGACGAGGAATCCGATTCAGAGCTCGCTTACGACTCCTCTGAGACAAGAGTATGTGATGTAAAGCAATGCTGCTTGCGACTGAACCCTCCAACACCTGCGTCAGGTACCGAGCAGTACCCCAAATCTGCTCTGAGGCGTTACATGCGAGGTAAAAGTTGCGAGCCCCTTGCGGAGAGGTCTACCGAAATGGCCGCACATGTCCTTACGACACGAGGCAGTCTTCTCTCGCAAATACGCAGCCAATAATGTTGGATTCTACACAGCGAGTTATTCTCGGAAAGACACTACGTAAATCAAGCCTTACCGGCTACATGATACCGGATTGACATGGAGATGTGTCCCGTCATCGACATTCCCTCCTCATCGCCCTCACTGAAGAGGACCCAACGAAAAGGAAACTTCCTATCGGGGAATACGTTGATCTCCAGAACCGAACGATCTGAGAAGATCATGGCAACACATCGTCGTAGAGTTATGAGCTGAACGATGGTCGTGGCAGGTTCTGTTGGTATTTTTGATCTGAAGAAAGAAAAGAAAGAAAATCCCAAATCGAGTTGTGTGTTTCGACTTTTTATTCTCGGCGCGGAGTGGGTCACGTGTAGTGTGTCGGGCTTTTGTTATTCCGCCGGCTCGTCCGGCTCGATGAAACAATTGATTATTGATATTCTTTTACTTCTTTTTGTGCTTATTATTGTTGTTCTTGTTGTAGACAGAATCAAAAGAATGAATACAGTTGCGTTCTCCCACTGTCATGTCGGGTGAACTTTCTGCAGTTCTCTATTCCATACATTGCTATTAACATCTCCCTTGGAGACGGTGTTTATATTATATGCTACACTCCTTATCGCATAGGTGTCCTGGATCAAGACTCAGACCAGGAGTCTTCTCCCGTTGCCGTCCACCTCTTGAGCTTACAGCTGCAGACAGCTCACTCCTCTGCAATTCTTCGGAATTGCGTGGCCCTGATAGGCGATCCTGCGTCGAGCCGTCTCTGGAGAATGGCAAACCCCGCCTTGAGATAACGCGCGCGATGGGTATCACAAAATGCGAGCTCTGACGCTGACTGGCGCATATTGTTAAAGAACGGAGAGTGTCTTCTCGTTTTGGACCAGGCCCTGCTTTCCGGTCTCCATGCACGCTGTTGTGTGACTCGCTTGGGGAGCTGATTGTTATGATATAAATATGATCGAAGAATAACTAACCCTGTTAGCTGCTGATCATATCAGATAAATCACGGGAATACCGGTATACTCACTTGTACGAAACGTCCTTTATGTTCATGTGTGGCTACCAATTGCAGCTTGTCTTTGGTTGGACCTCCACACGCCTCCGCCAACGGCTGCAGTTATGCCAAGTGCAATACCGATCATGCCTCCCACGATCAGCACTGCCAGGAACACCTTGACGGCCAGTCTCTGTCTCTTGGTCATGGCGTCAAACCAACCGCAATGTCTCTTCTCCTCTTTCGTCCATATCTTCGATGCTCGATTGAGGTCCACGGACTGTTTATAGGCAGAACGCCCGCCGCTTTCAAGGTCTTGCGAGGAATATTCACGGCTGGTGATCTTCAAATCAACCTTCAGGTGCTCTTCTGAGGGCTTCGTGGTTGCATGGCGATAGAACGGAGAATACGGTTTTGCCCCGATAGTTGGGTCGAAATCGGGCATCTCGTCGGTTGATTCGGCCTTGGGGCTGGATGTGTTGGCGGGAGGCGGTAATGTCTGCGCCGTCGGGGGAATGGTGATTTTGTGCTCGCCGTTGCTCGCCTCTTCTGTACTCCGAATAACGCGCGCCCCGACAACTGGGGTTTCCGATTGAGACATGGCGGTTGTGAAGAATATAGGAAAGGTAGGAAACGAGAGGGCAGCTCAATCCGAGGCAAATGTGTCGATCGAGACTGATCTGGTCGATGATCGCACGGTATTATCCTGCTGCGATGTGCAGGGAGAGTGAAGGAGACGCCCGCACCCAGGTACGATACCGTCTCGACCACGAGGAATAATATGTTTTCGTGGTAGGAATATGGGTTTATAGAAACCAGGCGACTGAAGATGGGAATAGTTGAAATAGAACGCGCTGTCGTCGCTTCCGTGCGTGTCCGCAGACCTCGATTCTCACAGCAAGAAGTCGCGGGTCTAGAACAGCGTCACTGTGCTGGAAAGCCGAGGGGTCCGATGTATGATCTCAACAAGTCTCTCCGGCTGCGCAATATGGCATTCCTCGAGGTTCTGACACTGATACAATCGAGCTGTCTCACTCACGACTCCGCATTCCAAGTGCCTTGGCAAATCACCGTTACGGGTTTATCAGGCACCTCAGTTTCGGTGAAGCTGGATAATGCTTGACTTGTTTCGTCACGTTCCAATGTGCTTCACTGTCAACCGCACAAAATGATAGAAGCTGGAGTCTGGAAAGAGATATGGGCTGTGCAAGCAAGCTCGGGGCCCCATTATCTTTATCTGCGATATGCGCAAAGCACCTCCTTAAGCTTGGTCCCGCAAGCGTGGAATTAGAGTCCTTGTCGATTCTACTCTACTGAGCGCTACGAGCGCTAAGGCTGCAGGCTATGGATTAATCCCGGTCCACCGTCGAGCATCTGCGCATCCTTTGACTGCTCGAATGTTCTTGCCGCTGTCTCGAAAAGGGGTGCACGTATGCGGCGCTACGCATGGAAATACAATGGTCGCTCCAAGATACCTAAAGACCGGCAGCATTAAAGTGGTTTTCCGACCGTTCACGCATGGTGCTTTTACCGGATTGGACAGCTCCTTGTGGATATCCTGTATCTAAAGCCCACTAAGGTTATCAGCTTCAGACGGTCACCTCGACAGGTACCATCTTGGCTGGCACTCTCAACAAAAGGTGATAATATGACAGGACGGCACCATCACCTGGCACAAGGATAATTGGTACGTATTCTACTGATTAGGAAACAGTTCGAGAGCCCGCCGATTCTCAGATCTACGCACTAAGGGCCGACGGCGCGCGTGAATCTCTGGGCGGCAGAGGCCTTCGCGTGGTACACGTCAGTTCCCGCATGTTGTCAAACGGGACAAGAGAATAGGAGGTGGCGATCGATCTAGAAGTGGATGAGTGAGAGATTACCTCTTGTCAATCTGACAGTTGCTTAGCGACGTATGTTCCCCCCCGGGTGCTATATGCTGGTCATGGTATTTGCATTATCATCAAACGGAGGTCGAAAGGAGATCTGTTCGTTCTGTGCTTTATCGTCCCCTCTCGCGAGGGTCCTGGACTCAGGCCAGACACAATGATGGCCCTCTCCCCGGAGCCAACAAGCAGCTAGTGTTGCCTCTTGACTTAAGACGGTTACTGCTCTTTGTGTGACCATGACTTTTTATCGCGACCTCGACCATGTCGCGGAAGGCAGATCCAGCTTCCACTAGCGCTGTGTAAAACAGGGGCAAGATGATGTTATAGGGCCATGGGAAGACCCTAAATTAGGGGGCACAGCTTGGCACAGCCCCAAAAGTTTGGAACCGTGGAGCGGTCAATGTAAGGGGCCGTCGCTCTCTGGGCGAATATCAATCAAGTATCACATCCACCACCACAGCAAGCAAAGGCCGATCTGGGCGCCATCTACAGAGAGTAATATGACAGGATATTACCCCGCGCCAGCTTTTGTTTCTTGCTGTGTTCATCTAATTGAGTTTTCGGAATGACGCAGGACGAGTAAACAACAGCCCAGCGATAATATCCGAGACATAATACGATGGATGATATGGACTATTTCTGAGGGCTGAAAATATCGACCACTTCGTGCCTCGTGCGTATTTGCAAGTCAATGGTCGACATCCCAGCTGGAACTCCATCACAGCGGAACCCGACTGTCCAAGATCTGCGACACGTGTTGTTGTGGACCGATGTGTTTTATTAATATTCCATAGCGCCAGGCATTTATTATGGGCCTGTACCCCCGTACTCCGTGTGTCGCGTCGTCTTCGCACGATAATGCTGGTATCCGGTGAGTGATAAACGTGCTTCTTAAAGTAGACACGCCGACGAGCAAGCAATTGCAATTATTAGAATGTGTCAACAGGTGGTGCTTGTCGACGGCTATGCAGCTACCCCGGCGATATCAAAGCGTGGCTTTTATAGCTCCCGACTAGAGTTTCACAACAACCAATCCTCTTATTCTCGCACTCGCGGATTCTATTTATTCGGTCAAGACTCCATCTAGGGAATACGATTACGGGGGGACGTTCTACGGAGTACTACTTCCACACGCTGCGAGCTAGAGTAAACAAGCTAGATAATTTGATCCGATCAAAAACCGGGTTAACCAGATAGGCACGGGTAAACATGCGCCATAGCGCTCCAAGTTCCAGTTGCCAGATCCTCCATCTTCCCGAGAACGGCATTGCCGCCGGACAGAAGGCGTTTTGATTTTTCTCATTTGAAACTGTGGGGAGAAACTTCGGTGCGGTGGAGTTTTAGTTTATGCGAAGAATTGGCTTAGTGTCTGGCCTGTCTCGGAGGGGCCTGTCTGTGCGAGGTTGATCACTGTGATAAGAACAACGAGAATTTGGGTGAATAGTGGATTTTCTGCGATAAAATAAATAACGAATATGTAGATGCATGTAGATCTAGATCTTATGTATATGGAACAATGGATTGGTAATTAATCTTTGGTGAATGTTGTCATGGATGCTGGTAGAGTGGACATGTGGTCGAATATGGAAAATATATATTCTGGATTATCGACATCCTCATCCCAGATAATCGTGCACTTACGCTACACAACGTGCAATGAAGAGACAGAAAACAACAAAAATAGCTATAATTGCATATAACACCACTAAAAATCCCATATACATACACATTGCGATGTCAAATGGCCGTACAATTGATGATCCACTTGCTGATCGCATATAGCGGATGTAACTACTCTGTAGTCATACGCGGAAGAAGTTCAAGATTCCGGCCCTACAAAAGTACAAGCACACAATTAAAGGTCCTACTTGATAAGACCCACTTAATACAGGAACGATGCTCTCGTCCGATTTTTAATGATCACTGGTGGGGTAGGTAGCGATAAGAGCATATTACGTGGAACCGTACTGTGGCATCCAAGCACATATCACGATCATAGCATATTACCAGGCTCAATGAAAGAGAGCACGGAGGTCACCATTCTATTTCCTACAGGCGAAGAATCTCATAGTATGAGATAATTTACGATCGCGTACAACGATAGCGCAACTTTGCCATAAACTAAATATCTCTACCCACTTTGAGCTATATACGGAGGACTAGGCCAAGACGAGTACTGATATTGGTTCGTCGAGATCACTTAATAGACGCACCGGAATCCTGAGATGGAGTATACTACATTGTCAATAGTCTTGCTTCTGAGCGTACTGCGATATTTTGGCTACTTCCTGGTATAAGCTTCGTTGCGTCTCAATCATGCATGATCAATCAACAAACGAACAAGTCCTACGATATAGAAGCATGGCAATTCTAAAAGTAAATGCTGGTCACAGTCAATAGACCTATGCTTGCACGGATGAGAATACGTCGGGACAAGAAGACCGAATATCTACCAGCCATCGTTGGCGGACATATGCGAGACCAACTTGACGTTCCTATTTATATGCCTGCGATGGAATCCCCTGATCACACTCCCTCCTGATGTTACACGCCCCTTGAAAGGAAGTTTGCCTTGGATGCGTAAGTTCGCGTCGTGAGTATGTACTCTATCGACTTGAGTAACTTTATCATATCGTATCCCTTGCATCCATACCTGCGCATATACCCATGAGGGGTCAGGTGAAAGAAGAATGATGGATAAAATGACGCATTATTATGGTACGATATGTAGAATGCAACTCAAGATGAGAATCTTGTCCCATAGCGACGTATTGGTCAATTAAAGTATGAAATATGCATGGGTCGTTGTGCGCAATGAGGACAACTTCCGCGACAATGATGATAGATCGGAATCTACAATATGTGGATTTACGTGTTCTCTACCCAATATTCATAACGCCTATGACGGAGCTCAGTATGTTGGGCATTGTTAATTATAGATTCAGTGTCCAATTTAAGAAATGGAATTCTATTTTATATACCTCAATGCTGTGGAATCTACATCAGTCGTAATGTTGTGGTTCGTCGCTCTTCGTATCTTGACAAGTGTGTCAGTATGTGTCGCGTAGCGCGAGGAATGTCCGAACCCCTCCCTGGCCTCTAATCAACGCGCACCGCGTCAGGGCTAGTTGTGCTCATTGTTAATTAGAAAGTCTTCCCTTTTAATTCCGCTTCGATCGCACATCGAGCGGAAGACGCCATTTCGCTTTTCCCAGAGTTTCAATGGCTCGTCCATCTCTGCGATGCGACCTTGGTCCATCACGCAGATCCGGTCGTACCCGATGATCGTGCGCAACCTGTGCGCAATACATAACAGTGTTTTGCCTTTAAAACCACAGGCCATTGTTTGCTGAATCTTCTGATCGGTTTCAAAGTCTACGGACGACGTGGCTTCGTCGCAGACGATGATGCGAGAGTCGCGGACGAGGGCTCGCGAAAGAGCCATGAGTTGTCGCTGACCCAGAGAGAAATTAAGGCCCTCTTCGTCCACTGGGGTGTCTAAATGGATACGATGCGAGCCATGCCGCGTGGATTCGATGGCGGGAGAGATGGAAAGATCTTCGTTGGATTTTGACCGAGCATGCTCCTCCGTTCCCACGAGATCTGCTTTTCTTAAGGCGGACCATAGTTCGAGATCCGTATGCTCGTTGAAGGGATCTAGGTTCGAGCGGACAGTGCCACGGAACAGCGTTGGATCTTGAGGGATGATAGCTAGGCGAGAACGGAGATCATGCAGCCCAACAGAGGCAATATCGATGCCATCGATTTTGATACTACCGCCTGAAAGTTCCGTGAGCCGGAACAATGCTGACATGATACTCGACTTTCCGGCCCCCGTTCGGCCAACTATACCAATCCGCTCGCCTCCTCGAACATCCATATTGAGGCCTTGGAGTACGAGCGGGAGGCCTTCACGATATCGCATCTGAACATCAGTAAAGGTAATTCGACCTTGTTGTGGCCAGGTAGGTTCGACCTCTGCAAGATGGAGCGGGGGTTCCTCATCCAGCTCAGTCCCATAGTAATGCAATCGTTCCGTGGAGTTCATGTCATTTTCGACTTCGGCAAGCTGGCGTATTGTGAACTGGAACATTCCCACAATAGCAAGGATATATGATAGCACAAGACCAGAGATACTAGGCAAAACGTCAAACCGCGATGTCACAACCAAGATACCACAGACCAAGACCATGGTATTCCCGACCGCATCGAGTCTGATACTCAGCCAGCGCTGGTTGGAAAAGGTGAGAAAGTATGCACTGTTCATGTCGTCTATTGCTTCACGTAACCGTTGTGCGAATTGATCCTGTAGTCCATAGGCTCGGATACACGCCGTGCCTGAGATCGCTTCACCGAAACGAGCAAACACCACTGACCGAAGGACAGCTTCATGCCGTTTCATATCACGAGCCGAAGCTCTATAGTAATTCGATGCCACGAAGAATATAATAAGTAGGGGCCCGAGCGCAATCCCAAACTGTAACCTGTTAGCAATATTCCACTATGGACATGGCATGTAGAACAAACATAATGATAGAACACAATTATCAGGATCATCACGGAGATAATCATCGTGATGGTAATACTGTAGATACGCATCGCATCTGTGAGTTCATTGTCCATGACATGAATATCCTTGGAGAAGCGATTCGTGATTCTACCAAGCGGCGTTGTGTCGAAGAACGCCATCGGGGCTCTCAGTACCTTCGTCATCGCGCGTTGAAGCATTGTCTTGCTGGAGTTCGTTCCACATGTGGACATTACAGTCGAAAAGATGTACATTAAAGTAGCTTGAGCCCCGCCCAATCCAGCATATATGGCTATATATTGTCCGGTTGATAGGCTGTATTTGTTTGAGGTCCAGTACGACAACCATAAACTGGTGATAATGTTGGCGCAGTTGGTCAGGATTAGAGTCAATAGGACAAAAAACCAGCCAAGCCATGATTTCGAGGCCGCCATGTAAGCTTTCCATATACTCCAGCTGACCGTATCCACTGCCCGCTCTTCTTGTTGCATTAATGCTCCCTTCTTCGTAGGTTTTGCCTTGTCCGATGCGGTTTTCGGTTTCTCCTTTCCAATCTCGCCGTCTTCGTCAGATTCCTCGGGATTCTTTGTCTTTTCTTCCTGGGCTGTGGTGGACATCAATCGTTTGAAGAGCGGACTGTCGCGCATCAGGTTATCGAACGTATCGACTGCGTTGATGTGACCTTCTTCCATTAGAATTATCCTGTCGCAGCGGCTTAACACATGGAGCTGGTGAGTAGCTAATACGCGACATTTCTCCTTCAGGAGCCCGCAGATTGCATTATCCATTATATGGCGACCGACATGAGCGTCAACAGCGGATAAGGGATCGTCCATTAGGACAATATCAGCATCGAAATAGATAGCGCGGGCAATATTCAACCGCTGCTTCTGGCCACCAGATACCGTGATGCCTCGCTCACCAATCTCGGTCTGATCACCAGCAGAGAACATCTCGATATCAGACCGCAGCGCACATGCATCGATAACCCGGCTGTACCACTCCCTATCGTACTCTTTCCCAAATAAAATGTTATTCTTGACGGTCGTATTCTGAATCCAGGCGTACTGAGGACAAAAAGCTCGGCTTGCTCCCAACTTGATCTCACCCCCGGTCATGCGCATATCTCCAGCCAAGGCAGATAATAAAGATGTCTTTCCGCAGCCAACCGTGCCGATAACCGCCAGTAGCTCGTTCCGACCGACAGCAAATGTCATATCTGTAAGTTGAAACGGGGCTACCACGGTCTCCTCGCTTGCACTGTCATCTGCTCCCTTCTCGATCTCTCCCAGTTGTTCTTTCTCGGCCACTTTGCTCACCTGTTTTGATGGCGTTGATTTCTTTGACTCGCCATCACTGCTTGGTACTCTTTCCCAGGTGAAAGAGGCGTTTTTCATTTCAATTGCATTTACCATGCCCTTGTCCCATTTGATATCCTCTTTTTGTTCCTCTGCAAGTAGGAACTCCTGTATTCTTCCGAAGGCAGTCCATGCGTCCGTGACCTGCCCGATTACAAGAGGTAGCAAGTTCAGAGGCATGCGAAGTGAGTTGAACAACGCCAAAGAGGAAAAGATAGGGGCAGCAGTGAGACTATGATTAGTGAGAGCATACGTTATGAACGACAACATGGACGCAAAAACTGGCAAGGACATCGATACGCATTGAATGGCATTGCGTATTGCGAGAAGGATCTGGATAGAGTGGATCTCTCGCTTCCGGATCTCTCTGAGGCGCTCCAGAAAGCTTTTCTCCCATCCGAAGAACTTCACGAATCGCACAGCTTGGAGGATTTCCTGCGTCAGGGATACACGTTGATCGGTGAGTTTATTGATGCGCTTGCGCCGCTGAACAAGCGTGCGGATCGCATAAGTGAGCAAAGGAATGCCAATGACCAGTAAGGCATAGCCGGACAGAGCACTATAACCGATATTGACGAGTAGGACGGCTAGAGTAAGTATGATACTGATCGGTGACGTCCAGACAAGATGAAACATCCCAGATGCAGTATTTATGCGGTCTGCATCAACACTCATTAGCGTGATGATTCTGCCGTTGCTCCAACCTCTTCCATCGCCGGAAATGCCTCTGCCAGCATCTGCTGTGACTTTAGGTCCGCGCTTGGATCCCTTCTTAGTTTTGAGCAGCTCATTTTTGGCAGCTTCCAGCTCCATGTCGCCATCCCCAGGATGGGGTTTCTGTTCTGACTCGATAGCCTTTCCACCAGCTTTTGCACGGCCAGACAACTTCATCGCTTTAGCGAAGATCATATTTATGAGAACCGCTCTTGCTTGGCCGCCGACTGTCATTCCGCGATAGAGATATTGATTTATGGCCAGACTTGTAACAACTGACATAGCGGTGATACCGACAGCCATACCAATTCCGCGTCCTACCGAGGGCGCCGGGCCGTGGCCTAGTTTCGAATAATATGCATCAGTGGCGAAAGCGATGAGATAACGTGTAGTATATGGTGCAAAGATCTGCAGGAGAGCAGCCAGGAGGTTGCCAATTCCACCAATCCAGAATTCGATTTTGAAGGTCTCGTAAACAGCCCAGAGCAAGGGATAAGTATCACCATGTTCCAATCGTCGTTTGAATGCGGCATCGAGCTTCCCTGCGAGTACATCCATGGACCTATCAGGGTTGACAGTCCATATATCCTGGATTTCGAGATGTCGGAGATAGCCGACCTAATAGATTTCAGATATGCTCCTCGAAGTGGGATCCGAAGGGAAAGCTAGACTCACGTTCATCAACGGCCACATCCATTGGAAAGTTATGACACTAAGGAAGTTCGCCCGGTATTCTCTGGAGACTGTTCTTTCAGACGGAACTGGTGGTATTTTCTGAAGCCTCAGAGGGTTCAGTAGCTGATGCCATTTGCGGCCTTGTTTCGGTTTGATATCACTTGGATCCTCAGTCCCGTCACTTGTACCTGACTCTGAAACAGTTATGGGCTCTAGGTGTTCCTTGTCAACCCGTAATGTTTCGTCCAGCTCGTCTGTCGTCCTAACAGACTGCTGAACTGTGGACGCCATGGCTTCCTGGCCGCCTTGCGGTAGTTTCCTACCGAGAACGCTTCTGGACCTCTGGTCTATGCGTGTATACGGCTACACACAAGACCATACAATGGCAGCTACCAGCGTAGATGCCGGGATATAACACGGGGATACAGCCATCTTTAAAGCAGGTCTTCCCGTCTATCAAGCCTGGCGGATCTTGTACATGGGGGAATGGCGCTGTCACCGACATCCGATAGGCAGGTCCAGGCTCAGTCAATCGCATTTGGCTCTTCAACTAGTCTATCGGTGGTTTTAAACGTCCGATTGGAAGTGGGGAAGTGGCTATCAAAGAGAGCTCCGGGTCACGTCAAGCAAATGATATCCGTTGACTGAACCCAGTTGCGATTCGAGAAGCGGGATCGAACCAACCATCTCCCCGCAACCGGTCTAAAACTTGCGACGATCATTGACTTTCTTTAAGCAACAATTAGGGCAAAAGGAACGAGTACCGGGGAGTCAGCGGAAGAACGATCGGTATTGTGCAGGGCAGATCGATAGAATCTGCCGCGGCGGTTTACCATGCGATATGTCCGCATTCGGGATATAGGACATTCTTCTCGTGTCTGCATAATACTCCATAATTTACTCTGGAGTACAAGATTGCCCCACATAAATCGATTCGTCGATACATTTGACAAGTCTGGCTCGCAACATCTCGCAGCTTAATGAGGCCATTGGCGTAGTCCCGTCGGGGTTAACAGTGACTCGGGCCTCGCTTCGCTAGCATAGATCCGATAAAGTCACAGAGTCCAAGCGGGCTGGACTCTGCTTAGCGACCCGCGTCTTAAGTCTAAAACTCGGACGAGGCCAAAGAATTCGTTGGCACAGATGCCTGTTCGAAGACTTAAAGATCTGCGCGTCTTCTCTGATCGAGTTCGATACTGTAATCACGGTGTGACTGAGATTCTTCCCTGGCACATGAGGAATCCAACCTGTATGCACGCGGGGCTGGCGTGTAATGTTTTCACCCACATGCTAGAGATGCCGGTTTTCCGGCGGGGCCTCGTTTTTGATGATTAGAGTATTGCAGCGGGATTGTTAGTTAGTTGACTCGATATGTAATGCTTGATCCCGCGAGCGGGCGAATAGCGCACTTGGAATGTCGACATAAGGCTTTAGAATTTAGCCCGTTAGAGTTAGCGAGGGGCTATTATGACCTGATATTCAATATGTTTCCGGCTGGAGACTTGTCCTTTCGTGGTAATTAACACCGTTGAATGATAAGTGTCGGTCATGCTGATGGTGGTTGTTCAGTGATAATCCCGAAGTGAGCCCGCATCCCGAGATAAAGAAACATGCGTCAAGCACATTGGGACCTGAAGCGCTGACGACGCTCTAAGTAATCCCCTGTTATGAGTGCATATTTAGCAGTAACTAGCTAGTCTTCACAGCTTAATAATGTGCGATGGTGCACTACGCAGATTTCCAAACTGGAGGTCGTCTATCTTTGTTTTCTCACCGCTGGTTTCCAACTATATCAACGAGCTGTATAGCCCCGGGGTCTACATTGGTGACAACTTGTCTTGTTTTTACTGGTCGACAGGATTGATACTATGGTGGCAATAGAAAGTGAGTGAGAGAAGGCTAGTGACATTTTCATGATGTTATATGATACATTCCGCATGAACGAGGTCTAGTCGCAAAGCAACAGATGTTGGACATTTTTATGCCTCGAGGGTGATCTTGACCTTCTTCTCGGGAGGCGGAATGACTTTGTCCTCTGCCTCACCCTTCAGGTTGGGGAGCTCCTTGACAGCTTGCCCTATGATGCTCAGGGAGGTCTTGATCTCTTCCTCGGTGATGACCAGCGGAGGTGCAAGGCGGATGATGTTCTGGTGAGTTGGTTTGGCCTGGCACAGATTAGTAAAGCACTTGGCGCTGCTGAGCAGAAAAGACTTACCAGCAAACCCTTCTCCTTCATCAACATGCAGAGGTCCCACGCAGTGTGACCGCCTGTCTGGCTCTCATCGATCACGATGGCATTGAGCAGACCCTTTCCGCGAATCGTCTGGATCACTGGGCTCTGCAGTGCCTGTAGTCCGTCGCGGAAGAGCTGTCCAAGCCTCTCTGCGTTTTCAACCATTTTCTCGTCTCTGACGATCTCCAGAGCTCGAATGGCAACGGCACATCCGAGAGGGTTACCGCCGTACGTCGAACCGTGCGTGCCAGGCTCGATAGTAAGCATGACATCCTTGCGGCCAAGGACACACGAGACCGGGTACATGCCACCTGAAATCGCCTTTCCGAGTAGAACAAGGTCAGGCCGGATGCCGCTCCATTCGTGGCAGAGGAGCTTTCCGGTTCGAGCAATGCCGGTCTGGATCTCATCGCAGATCAAGAGGGCATTGTATTCGTCGCACAGCTTCCTGGCTTCCTTCAGATAATCCTCATCTGGCACGACAATACCAGCTTCACCCTGTATCGGCTCTACCAAGAATGCTGCCAGGTTCGAACCCGCCTTCTCGAAGGCTTCCCGAAGCGCAGCCTTGTCATTAAAAGTGATGGGCTTATCCGTGCCAGGAATCGTGGACCCGATGTTGGGAAGGTAGGGGCCGTAGTTATCGCGCGATTCGGGATCAGACGACATCGAGATCGCCGCAAACTAGCAGAACGTCAGTACAACCGCCACAGTGGATGTTTTCCATGTTCTTGGTGTCGTAGCCTACCGTTCGGCCGTGGAAGTTGTCTGCAGCACTCAGCACCACCGCCTGGTTCTCTGGAATCCCCTTGACCTTGTATCCCCACTTCCTGGCGATCTTGATACCAGTCTCGACAGCCTCCGCACCTGTGTTCATCGGCAGGACCATGTCGAAGCCGAAGAACTTGGTGACGAATTCCGCAAACTTGGGGAAGACGTCATTGTAGAAAGCTCGCGAGCTCAGCGTCAGTCTGGACGCTTGGTCGGTCAGAGCCTTGACAAGCTCGGGGTGGCAGTGGCCCTGGTTCACAGCAGAGTAGGCGGAGAGGAAGTCGAGGTAGTGACGGCCCTCTGGATCCCACACAGACGTGCCAGAGGCGCGAGCAAAGACGACTGGAAGAGGGTGGTAGTTGTGAGCGGCATACTCCTTCTCCGCCGTAATAGCAGCATCCGTAGAGGCAGAGTGATAGTTGGAAGCCTTGTACGAGGCGGTGGATGTGAGGCCAGCCGGTTGCGATCCGGTCGGGGTTCCGGTCGACGTTGCAATTGGAGACATGCTAGCGGTAGCGGCGGTCGTTGATGATAAGGTCTGGTGGGATGAGGTTATAGATGAAAGGCGGGATAGTGATGATCGTCTCACGTCAAGAGGGGATTACGATCTCAGGACGAGGTACTTATCTCGGTCAGCGGGATAGGAAGAAAAGAGACACAAGATGCGCAGAAGTGGCCAGCAGCCCATTCCACTGGATGGCGAAAAGTCTTTTCATGGCGTCCATATCGACTAGACCTCTAAGTGCAGGTCTATCCGCGATGCCTCCAGACTGTAATCCTCGGAGGGGCCGCGCCGGTTATGATCCACCGCTACCGACAAGCCTTGACACATACGCGGAGATGGTTTCCAATTGCGCCTCGTGCCATTCGCGGTCTGCGACTGCGATCCAGAGTCCTTGTCAGTCTTACCATATTATTATTAGTTCGTGAGGCCAACCAGAATCCATCGTCATAGATCCTCGACCTTGCCTAGTGCTGCCACCCCGTGTTCTTGTCGATCTCCGCGGCCAACCTTCTCATTCCGCTCCTGTTTGTCTCCTCATTGGGATCGCTATGAACGCGCGAGATCATGTCGACAGCCTCGTCTGAGCTGTCGCAGTCTGATAGCGACACAGATAGTCGCGAAGGACGTCCAGTCGCCCGGCATATGCAGCACCAGCGGGCTCAGGAACGGCTCGACTCTGCAGCGCCGCAGAGTATTCTCCTCTCCCTGATCGCATTTCGCGTCCTCAATGCCCTCTGCGTGCGGACCTTTTTCCAGCCGGATGAATTCTTCCAGTCTCTGGAGCCTGCGTGGCAGCTCGCGTTTGGCAAGGATAGCGGTGCATGGATAACATGGGTAAGTAGTCGAGCATCGTTTGAGACGGCGAGTCGCTAACAGGAGCTTGTCGAAGGAATGGACTCATCATCTGCGATCTTCGATCCATCCAGTATTCTTCGCCGCCGTATATTATATCGCTGATAGCCTGTCATGGTGCCTGCGGTTTTCCCCGTTGACGCGTGCGGAGGTGCTGGTCGTCGCGCCAAAGATCACACAAGCGATTATTGCGGCCCTGGGTGACTATTACACCTGGAAACTCGCTGGGAGGGTCTACGGACAAGGTAGCAATGAGGCCTGGGCTGTGGTATGCGAATAATGCCAGTTATGAGGGGAAAGGTTTATACTGACAGACTGCAGCGGATGCTTACTGTCGTCAGTCCATGGCAGTGGTTTTGCTCCACGAGGACCTTGTCTAACTGTCTTGAAACGACCTTGACCGTTGTCGCATTGTACTTTTGGCCATGGAGATGGACTATAGCGCCCCAAGATAACAAGAGCAAGGACGAGGACGAGGATGACCTGATTACGAGTGGTGATCTGGACGAAGAGCCAGAAGAGCGCAATGAGTCTGGGAGGTGCGTGGGCCATATCATCATGAAGCATTCTGTCATCATCTAACGCGCGTTGTAGTTTGCGAAAGTGTCTGCTGCTTGCTGCCCTTGCATGTCTGCTCCGACCAACAAATATCATCATCTGGATAACTCTTACCGGGTTCATGCTCTCCAGAGCTACCAGGGGTGAATGCTTGATCCTTGTCAGAGAGGCTACCATCTGGGGGTAAGTTAAGCAACCACTGTCTCGTCTCATACAGGCTCTAACCTAGGTAGATCTTGCGTTCTGGGCTTCTCAATTTTTGTCGACTCTCTATACTACGGTTCTTGGACTTTTCCTCCGCTCAAGTTTCTCTATTTCAACATAGCCCAATCACTGGCCGTTTTCTACGGCCGCAATGATTGGCACTACTACATCTCCCAGGGATTCCCTTTGCTTCTTACAACGGCATTGCCTTTTGGACTGGTCGGACTATACCAGGCTGTCCATCCATCTACTCCGCACCAGAGCCGCACGGAAGCATCGATCAGACGCCAGCTGGGCTGGGTTTGCATTATCATGCCATTTATCCTCTCCCTTATCTCCCATAAGGAGGTTCGCTTTATCTACCCCCTTCTGCCTTGTTTACACGTTCTCACGGCACCACCATTCCTCGACTATTTCCTTCCTGCGATCACAAGTTCTTCGAGGACTCATACACCTCGCAGACTCATTCTGCTTTTCCTTCTGCTTGCGAACGTAACCATTGCGCTCTATACGACGGTCACGCACGCATCTGGTGTCATTGATGTTCTCTCTTATCTTCGTGGTGAACACGAAGCGCACTACCAGGTTCAGACGCAGCCTCCACAGTCCTCTCTAACCCCTGTGATTCCTTCAAATTCCCCGAATATGACAGTAGGATTTCTTATGCCTTGCCATAGCACTCCCTGGCGATCGCATCTGGTCTTCCCATCCATCCGCGGATGGGCTTTATCGTGCGAACCTCCCGTGGGTTTCAATGACACGCAGAAGGCTGCTTATCTCGACGAAGCCGATCAGTTCTATGCAAACCCGAGCGATTTCCTGCGCGAAAACATGGTGGGGGGTCTTCGACATATTCCTCGCAGGCCGTCCTATCTATCCCCTTTCCCTTCTCTTAATCGACCACAGACGCTCCCTACGACACTTACTGACGAGAACGGCAATCCCAGGTTCATCCACGAGTGGCCTGACTATCTTGTCTTCTTCACCCAGTTAGAACCAACCATGAAACCCCTTCTGCGGGGCAGCTCCTACGGCGAGTGCCAGAGGACATGGAATACAGCATGGCATGATGATTGGCGACGTCGGGGCGACGTCGTTGTATGGTGCCTCGATCCCAAGCTGCAGCAAGACTCGCGTGACAGTGCACGCAAGAAGGAACAAATTCAACGAGATAAAAAGTTCGACAGGATAATTGAGACCTTCAGACGACAAGCAAAGCCGCAGAAGTCGTGGTGGCGTCAACCTTCCTGGTCCTACCCTGGCTTCAACTGGCCCCATGCCTGGCCGTTTTCCAAGCAAAAGAGAACCACCTTTTCTCTCCCGTCTGACTGGCCCTGGAATAGGAATAAGAAGACGAACTTCCTAAGCAATCTCAAACTTCCGTCCTGGCCCTTCTCGTCGAAGAAGAAAAAGTCTGTCCTCGACCGCGAGTTGTGGGAATAGGCCGAAACTAGGAGATACGGGATCTATATGCTGTCCTATGTATATATAATACTGAAATTTGTACTTATAAAACCTGGAATTACTTGCGAAATATAGAAGTGTGAACACACTAAACCATTTCGATCTACAAACACAGACGGGAGTTTGTACGCCCCGGTAAAGACGAACATCTTACTCTCAACCCGGGTACAAGCTACAAGAAATATACCGCAAAAACTCAAAGAGAAGAAGTATCTCCATTTCCTGTCGTTTATAATCTCTATCTCTAGAAGTCGACAGGGAATTTTATCTGGTTATACTTTGATCAAGTATTTAACAAAAGAGAACAAGTGACACTGAATTTAGTACAGCCAGGGCCCTGGAAAAAGTCAATATAATGCCTAAGAATCAATAAACTTCGAATATACAAGAGGAAATATGCCTCACCTTTGATAAAGTTGTTTTCCTGTTCCAAATGAGTCGGGATCTGTAGTGCCCGCGCATGAACAACATTCATTGCCTGTACAGCGTCTTCCGCCTTGACGACGAACCTATGAGAACAAATCGTTAGACATTAACTGTGATAAGAAAGGTATATAAATATCCAAGTAGAAAACACGCACGAAATATTTATCTCGCTGGCCCCTTGGCTGATGAGGTAAATATTGATTTTTGCGGATGCAAGTGCGGAGAATATTTCGTCTAGGATTTGTTTGATTAGTATCAATAGACCATTTTCATCAAATCGATCATCGAATCTTTCCCAGGGAAGCCTTACTTGCAGTGCCAACCATGTTGCGCATTTTCTGGCCAATCACGGAGACGATATTCATATTTTCCAATATGGTCACCTGTTTCCGTAGGTGAGAAATAACGTCTGACCTAGGGAAAAGCAGGAGGAGTACTCACCGAGCCGAATCTCTGTAAGTCAAGCACTAATCGATTGCGGGAGGAAAGACTGTCTGATATTTGGACTGCAAGACTGACATTTCGCTCACTTGTCGTGACTAAATCCGGAACTATACCATTTCGTTGAAGCTGAGAGAACACAGAAGCCAAGAAGCCCTGCGACTTGGTGGTCCTGCTACACGTCACGTTGATGAGGATTAAGCCTTCTTTGCTGGTAATGGCAGTCGGACGTCGTCTGCTTCGAGATTGTCCATGATACCCGTTGGAAAGCATGAAAACCTCGCTTGTCGGGCGTGCCGGGCTCTGCTGTCCTGCTTCCTTCGTCTGGGGTTCCGTCTCTGGACCGGATGGATAGATCACGGTTCCCAACCCGCTGGGTCGAAGGACATTCTTAAGTCGCAAGACTATATCTGACTTGTATAATTGTTCCATGGTGAGAGGATGGATGACCTATCGATGGCGCAACGTTAGAGTAGTTGTGAAAATGGTGTATCTCGATTTCAGAGTCTCACCTCACTGCCAAAGAAGGTCAATTCTGCAGCTTCTTCTGCCGTGACCGTCCCCAGGACACGCGCTGATGGTACTTTTCTGGGGTCCGCAGTAAATATGCCATCGACTTCTTTCCAGATTTGATATTCCACGGCATTGAGACCTGCAGCACACATTGCGCCGCAGAGATCGGAATACCCCCTACCAACGCACTGGAGGAGAGAATAAGGCATCAATCCAAAATAACCTAGAAACATGCGCCACGATGAGCCAGTGAAGAATAACCCAGGATATGCTTGTAAGAGGTATACACACCAGTGATGACGGGTACCGCATCTATAGACTCAGATACTATCGAACCGATCTTCCGCGCAAGTTTATGATAGAATTCTGTTCCAAGGCGATCGAACTCAGATTCTTGTTCTGACAGAGATCTGCCGAAGACTTCTGCAACAATGTTATCGAGGTTGATGACGCGAGCAGGAATGCCTTCCTAGCAATAAGCATTAGCAATGAAACTTGTATTGCGCACAACGTATATACCTTGACGTTCAGCGCTGTTGCTACGACCTTGCATGCCAGCCTTTCTCCTAATGATAAAACGCGATCTTTAGAGCGTGGAGACAGATCTCCTACAACCTAGTGGCACAAGAAAGAGTGAGCAGAGAAACAAAAGTGAGCGTGGTGATTGCTCTTCCAGACAAGACATACGTGGGCCGCGAGGAGGAACCTGCGAATCTCGTCGCAATCATTGACTATACTTTTCGTTGTCTCAATGGGAAGCAGGTCGCTACTACTGTTCGAATGGCCGCGAAACGAGTTTATTTTGTCTATGTGGACATCCCGGATTCTATCAAGGGTCATATTGATATGACTGATTGATTCCGCACCGACGATCTCTGCACATCGAAGACAGTCCAGAAGCATACTTGTCGTACCGCTGGCCTTGGTAGCACCGGACAATGCAGAGCAGATGACCACGACATTGTGGTTTTCCAGATACGATGGGATTATCGTCTCACACACCTTATCCAGCAATTTCCCGAGACTTGTGCCTCCATATTTTTGGACAATCCATGGCTTTTGGTTAGGGCGAATAGTCATTTTGCTTCGTAAAGGCTACTATTTTTCTCTTTCTTCGGTAGATGGATGGTGCAGTAGCCTGTCTAGTGTCAAATAATAAAAACCCAAAAGATATGGCAGACTAAGATAGGTGATCAGCAACAGAAACTTGAGATATCTATCTTCTGAGCTGCAAACAAAAACAAAGTTAAAAAAATCACAAAAGCCGATCACTATGGGAAAGTAAACCGACCTCAGAGCCCTATCGAGAATACCGAACGGTGTTAGCAACTCTTATCTAGGTACGTTGCCTTGCCCGAACCGCAAAGACCGAGATCACCGATTCGGGCTTCGTATCAAGGGATCGCTGTGTAAAGCCAAGGATTAGTCCATTTAGGTACAATTCCAACGATATACGGCTGTAAAACATGAGTTTTCTTGGCAATATCAAATTTTGGTGGACTCTACGATCTTATCTGAAGTCGCGTGAGCGGGTGATGCTATATGTAGAGAGCATCTGCTCCAACAGAGTAATCCTGTTGTCCCTTAGACTGAACAACGCGACAAGTTCACTTCAATCCGTAAAATTATAACGTCACCCACATATATAAAACAACACTGTCGACTGACATGGATCAATCGAAGTCTTCTGATCTCCCACTGCAGAACTTGGAAGTTAAGTTGGGCCTCGGCAAGTCCTTTGGGAATCCAAGCCCAATGTGAGCCTTTCCCCTGACTTCAACGAGAAGGTTATTATCAAGGCTTACTAGAGTTCTACAAGTGCGGTGTTAGGTCTTGCGATAAGTGTATCGACGCTGGGATGCGATCTTATGGGATGGAGAGGAGCTGGCGGTGATGGAGCTGCGTCAACGTAAGCCTCCCCTATTTACAGTTTTACTATCTTGGTGATCGCAGAACTGATCAATTGTCGCGCGCAGAGGGGCTTTCTTTTTTATGGGTGGACTACTCATGCTCCTGGGAGGCTTCCTTGAGTTCATTTTGGGAAACACGTTTCCATTCTTTCTATTCTGTGGCTACGGTAAGTAGGCAAAATATACCGCTATGGACTTGAGACAGTGACTGAGTGACTGATCATTTGCATGGGTAGGAGGATGGTGGTTGACCTTCGGCGCGACACTTCAGCCTTTCTACGGAGCATATGGAGCCTACTCGCCCGATGTCTCTGACCCCTCAAAGGGACTCCAAACAGCTGGATTCAATGCGAGCTTTGGTATGCATTTACCCTGAGCTTTGCTGGCTCATATTCCTTCGCTCGAGGCCGATAGCTCTCTTCAACGAGAAACAGACGTGAACATCCTTTTTACTAACGATCAATACCAGCGTTTCTACTCGTGTTTATGGGAATATTCTCTTTTGCCTGTTTCCTAGGCTCGTTGAAAGTGCATATTGCGCTTGCCGTGGTGGAACTGAGTCTCACCATAGTCTTTGCATTGCTGGCGGGTGCTTTTTGGGAGGTCGCTGGGGGAAATGCCAGTACCGCCGCCAACCTCCAGACGGTAAGAATGAAGACCCTTGTTCTGATCCACTTGTTTCACTGACATTTCTATTAGGCTGGCGGAGCTTTCCTTTTCGTTGCGGGAATGGCATCCTGGTATATCCTCTTCGCGCTTACCTTTGCCTCTGTGGGATTTCCCGTTCCACTTCCTGTTGGCGATCTGAGCGGATTTCTCACAAAGAGAAAAACATACAGCTCTGATACTTCAGTGTGAAGGGATGCGATCACTAGAACATATGCTTGTAGGACTCAGTTTGGGTTCTAAAAATTGAACTCGAAGGTGGAAGAAGAATGGTCGTTAAACTTTTGGAGGCATGCAGTTTGTTTCTCAGAGATGGCCTTTTTTGATTCTTGTCAAGTTTTGCTGTAGGTAGAACGTTACATAACTATTATAATAATACTTATTGCAGGCGCTGGGTTAGGGATGACCTAGAAGCCTGATCTTTCTATCTAGTATTAAGCTCAACTCTCCAGCTATATAACTGTGTGCAAAAAATGCAGCCTAGAGTGGAAGGTGACGGTTAATGTCGGATGGTCCTGGGATCTGAAAATAATTGATAATGGTTAATGTTCGAGAGTTTTGTCTTATTCTACATCACGATCCTGGACCAGACCTCTAAGGAGTTCTCCTTCTTGGTCCTATCGCACAGTCGACTTCCGAGATTCTATTTTTGCAGTTAAATGTGCTTTATAGTTGGAAATTGAATGTGATAGAGATGTGTACATTGCTTCAAAGGTGCCTAAATCACGATTTTACATTATCACGTGAACGTTTTTTGAACCTTTGTTGCTACCTCTATTTACAAGTATCCTTTGATTGCAGCAATCTCAGCGTTAAGGATAGATGAACCCGCAGCACCAATCACGGTATTATGCGAAAGACAGACGAAACGGAAATCAAAGTGCCCGCCATTTCCATTTCGGATCCGTCCCACGCTCACCGTGTAGCCATTGGATAGGTTGCGGTCGAGTCTTGGTTGGGGTCGATCCGGCTCATTGAAGACTCTGATCGCCTGTTTTGGTGCCGAGTAAGTATCTAGCTTGTGGACCTCGCACTTATATTCTTGTAACGCCTCTGTCACTTGCTCTGTACTTGGAGGCGGTCGGTTCTTGAAGCGTAGTGAGACAAATGCCATATGGCCATCTGTGACCCCGACTCGGGTACACGTAGCGCCTATCCGAAGACCATGCTGTTCTTGGAAGGCCGTACCATTCATAGAACCGAGGATTTTCTGTGCTTCATTCTCAAGCTTGTCTTCCTCTCCGCTGATGAATGGTATCACATTGTCCACAATATCCATAGAAGGAACGCCGGGATAACCAGCTCCTGAGATAGCTTGTTCGGTGAAGACTTCGATCTCCTCAACAGGGCCAAAGTTGGCTTGCAGAGCGGCAAGTGGGATAACGATTCCAATCACGGCACAATTCGAATTGCACACTATAAAGCCTTTCTTCATGCCAAGCTCTCTGCGCTGATGTGGGATAATGTCCAGATGCGAGGGATTCACTGTCGGGACTACGAGCGGTACAAGTGGGTGTTTGCGGTAGTTCTTTGCATTCGAGAAAATCGGAATTTCGGCTTTGGCAAATTCCATCTCTGTATACTGGTCAATAATGAAAACATGCATTTCATAGACTTGCATGGGAGAGAAAGATAGAAACAAACTGGCAGGAGAGAATACCAATATCGCCTGCAACGTCGCTATCCAAGCCAGAGAATATTAGGTCACAATCGCTGAACTCTGTAGCTTTACAGTCCTGGATGACAAGTTCTCCGAGCTCATCCAACATGGGAACTGCTTGCTTCCATTTGACTGCATCTTTGTATTTCTTGCCTGCCGAGCGAGATGAAGCTCCAATCTTGTGTAAGACGAAAAACGGATGACCCGCAAGAAGTAGGATGAATCGCTGGCCAACTGACCCGGTCGCTCCGAGGACACCTTATATGGTTAGTGATAGACCATGGTGTTCTAGAGGTTCTGACTTACCACACTTCTTCTTTGTGACCAAGGTTGGCATTGTGTAGGTGGTCTGACTTCAAAGGATTGCCCTTTCTATCAAATATCTCCTAGCCTATTGACCGGAAGTACCCGTAAATGTATAGTAAGCACAAAACTAAATGGCAAGAGCCAGTAATGTTGTAGACCCAAAGTTGGAAATTTCGTTTCCCCGTAAGAACTTTTAGTAAGGGGTAGATTGATAACGAGTAATTGTGATAATTGTGAATCTTACCGTTGCATCGTTATTTATCCGTTATTTATTTCTACCGGTGCATTTCAATATTTCAGGTCTACCTTAGTTTCTGGCTTTTTTTTCATTCCATTTCATTGTATTAGGTCACCAAGAAGACGACGTGATAATCCTTCACATGTCCACTTGTCCCGACCCGCATGGCTTATCTGTTCCCGCCATACAAACAGAGACTACAGCGCAAATCACCAAACACCGTAACTCTGATAAGCAGCAGCCGGTTTTACAAATCCCGTATATCCCGGAGACTCATCCCCACGAGAGAAATTAGTTCTCCGACCGAATCCACCGTTACCTACAGTTCAATCTCTTGACTGAAACTGAAACGGGTATTAGCCAGGATACTTTGTCAAGCCCGATGGACAACCAAAGCTCTGGGAGGCCGAAGCGGAGACAAGTTGCACCGCCGGTCAAGTTAGCCTGCCTCGCTTGGTAAGCTCTAATCCCTCCAGTGCTACCTAACTAGCTCGGTAATTATTGCTGGGATACTGACTTCCGACGAAGTAGGCGCTCACGTACACGTTGCGATGGCAAAGAAATATGTACAAATGTATGTATATCGAGCCAAATAATAATAATAATCATCTTAATAATTGAAAATGCCTTGCTAATCCATATCCAGTGCCTGAAAAAGGGCCAAGAATGTGCATATATACCCAGTAGACGCGGAGGAGCTCGAACGACCCGTCGTTTCGCACAGAATATGCGCAATAATAGTGAGGATAGAAAAGGCCAACCTCGTAAGTGCTCGAATGAAGAAAAGATTCTCAATTGAACTACGCGGCTAATGATCTTCACAGTCCCAGTAGAACAATACATTGAACCAGGGGCTGGACTTTGTAATCTCGACGACAGTTCTCTGGACAGCGACTTTATTTTTGATAGTATTTTCCAGAATGGTCAATATGATATCATGTCTGACTTTCAGACATCTCAACCAGCCTCACCGGTGGTACGGGCATACCAGAGTGATCATGATGTGTAAGTGTTCACCCTCGAGTTACGACGCGGATACGGTCCTAACATTTTCTCCTAGACTGGAGGCATACTACATCTACATCCATCCATATTTCCCGATTCTGCCTCCCCCAACGTCAATACCTACTGATCGTCCAATTGCGATTTCTGGACATGAACAGACTTTGGCCGACGTAGATTACGAGCCTTCATCGCCTCTCAGTCTTGCCATCTTGAGTATATTGTCGTTAATTCCTCACCCAGATGACCGAAACCCGTCCGGTGAAGACGCTGTTTTACTCCGCAGAAACTATTCCGAGTGTATGGCTCAGTCAGCCTTCGAAAGTATCAACATCGAAACTGAAGTACCGGCATCCTCCACATCTCCTGCGCAGGTTCTCTCTGAGGATCCAGATGTATATCTGCGCACTCCTTTCCATCAGCGTGTCCCGATCGAGTTAGAGAGCATAATAGCACTTTCTATATTAAGCGTATACGAATACGCACAGCGCGGAAACATAAAGAGGATGCGTCAGCGAGCCGGGCAGGCTATAATGGCAGCTATGGACCTGTCTCTCCATATTGAGCCGGAAATCGAGAAACCAGATGAATTTACAGAGGCACGACGTCGGGCTTGGTGGATGACAGTAAGATCTTACTCCCAGCGCTGGAATAAATATCAAGGCTAATATGGATCACAGTACATCTGTGTATGTCAGGGGTCAATTGTCAGCGTCACCGTACGTCTGCGGCTCGCCGTGTCCCTTCCGTCATTGTTTGCAGTTGATTAAAGAGTATCAAGGAACCAACGATATCCATCAACGATCCAAGGTTTACCATACGGTATCCTTCGGTCTATGCAGACTCGAATGTAAGTATGGCTCTGAGTGACTTGGTTTCCCTTTTGATCGCTCTCGCTTACGATTGCGGACCAGGCATGGCCTTTTTTTATCGATACGCAACGAGCGATCCTTGCTGCAACAGTGGCTGTTATCGGACTAAATAAAGCCCTGAAAACCGGAATTGACCTGCAATCCAAATTGGACCGCAACCGCGAGCTTGATAATGAAATTAAGTTGCTAGCTGCCAAAGCCGACGCTTATCTCCCACCACAGTCCAGTACAAAGGTGCTAGAACCGGAAGAGTCCGTAGTGGCAGATTGCTTGAAACTAATAGGGCGCATCAAGGTTAACAGGTTGGCCGCTCTTGGTTTTATCGTCGAAAATGAAGGGAGCTTTGTTAACACACACTCTGCAGTGCAAGGATCAAACTCAATCGATACAGTGCTTTCTTCGACCTTCCGCTCTTTTCGCAGAAACACTGCGACTTGCAGCCATCATCAACGCATGATGGGAATTCAGAGCCAGGAAAATCTCCGATATGCTTATGTTCCCCCTCCGGCGCGTCGCCTCCGCTACCGTTCGGCCTGCATGGAAAAGTCATGAACTTGCCAAATACGCCACCTTCTCAGTCACCAGATGCTACGATAGGTGCTAAGGATCTTCTTGGGTTTGGAGATCAATTATCTGCCAAGATCTGCCTCAAATCAGCGTTAAATATTGCACAGTGTTTCGAAAGACTTCCGTATCCTAATCCATATGGCTCGCTTGGTGCATCGATCCCTCTAGGTTCATCATGGAATAACCTTCCTCGCACCATGCCATCATTTGCCTGCTGTGCAATGCAGAGTAGTTATTCAATGCTGATGGTCCGCCAGAAAGCAGAAATTATGCATGGGAAGAATTCTGCGGTTAATCCTACAATCGACCAACTTTACAACAGGTTGCAACAGGGTCTACAATCTGTTGTGGGTGCCCTCGACAACTACTCCATTGCATTCGAGGCCCTCACGGGCATGAGAGGTATGCGAACATTCTGTTCATCTCCTGCGTTGAAAAGACTTTGCTGACTAATGGGGATTTCAGATCAAATAAAAATGATGATCGGGTCTTCTGATTTCTCTAATGAGGGATGAAAACAAAGTATACCTGAAGTCCAGGAGGACAAATTCCTTTATATTAGCGTGGCTATGGGAACAAGAGGAGCCATCACGGTGTTAAGAAGGATAACCAGAATATTATTGTTATTTCTGCAATCTATATATCATCTTGTAGTCACACAATCTATCATGTCTGTTACAGATATCCGTACTTTTATTTTCGGCTTCACCGGTATATGTGTCCCTTTCCACAACAATAAAAGCTGTAACATAAGCTCACAGAATATGCAATGCGCGTCTTTTTTGGCCATCCAATTCAGGTTCGCTGCAGACGACTTATCAATTGAGAAATTTAACGTTGGTGATGCAGCTCTCATTCCTATTGCCATGAAAAAGTGCGATCCAGCGTTATCTTTGATTGGGATCAGAGGAGTTCGCAGCAGATCAAAAACTAAAGTGGTCGCCTATACAGATCGGTGTTTGGCTCGGGTGTTTGTGATCGGCGTTTCAAGTCGGTGTCTGGGCAGAAGCTTATCGAAATCTAGATATTGGGATAAGCTAGATAAGTGATAGCTTAGCATACCCCTATACTATATACCAAAGAACTTCACAGAAAGATATATATTAAGATCCCAAATTTTCGTAGAAGATTTGCAAGTTGTAGACTCGACATATCCGCACAATCATATTTCTTTTCGAGGTACTAGGTACTTACTAGTTTGGTAGCTTTTCGCCATTCTCCCCCCAACGAAAACATCTTGGCCCAATGTCTATCTCGGGATCACTTAAGAACGTCTCAAAGTATGTTTTCCCCTTTCTCTGAAAAGCTTTATATCAACGTGAAAAGTATCGTATATCTAACGCAAATGCATTTAGGGAGCCTGGATGGGCGACGCTGTCCCTTCACGGTGGCCAGGAGCCGGACCCGATTAACGGCTCCCGCGCTGTACCGCTATATCAAACAGCCGCATACAACTTTTCTGATGCCGCTGATGGCGCCAGCAAGTTTGCCTGGTCCAAAGATGGATATGTGTATACTCGGATGGGTAACCCCACGAATTCCGTCTTCGAACAGAGAATGTCAATGCTAGAAGGAGGTGTTGGAGCTGTCGCCACTGCTTCTGGTCATGCCGCGCAGGTAATTTTATGATTCAAATTGTGCTTTATCGCTGCATAGACTAACTGAGATAGTTCATGGCAATTACAAACTGCTGCTCTCCTGGCCAGAACTTCGTTAGTACTAGCTGGCTCTACGGCGGAACCTATAACCAGTTTCGGGTCTACATGAAGAAATTCAACATCGATGTCAAATGGGTCGAGGGAAACGAGCCCGCCGATGTTGATAAAGCGATCGATGAGAATACTCGCGCTGTATACATCGAAACAATATCCAATCCGAAGCACAGCGTACCAGATATTGCAGCCATTGCCGCCGTTGCACACAAGCACGGTATACCGTTGATTGTAGACAATACGTTCGGCATGGGCGGATACCTGTCTCGACCGCTTGTATTGGGCGCTGACATTGTCACCCACAGCTGCACCAAATGGATCGGCGGACATGGAACAAGCATGGGTGGTATCGTCATTGATGGGGGTCATTTTGACTGGTCTGCATCTGGCAAATTCCCCGGTTTCACTGAGCCTGCAGATGGCTACCACGGCCTGCGCTTTTGGGAAACGTATGGCTACAAAGCCTTGGCTGCCAAACTGCGAATGGACAGCATGCGTGATCTGGGTCCATGTATGAGCCCCTTCAATGCATGGCTGTTCCTGCAGGGACTGGAGACCATCAGCCTGCGTGGGAAACGCCATTGCGAGACCACATTGGCTTTGGCAGATTGGCTCGAAAGTCACCCCTCAGTTAACTGGGTGCTGTACCCTGGGCTGAAGTCGCATCCTGATAACGAACTCGTTCGGAAAGTCATGCCAAATGGTGGAGGAGGCGTCTTTACTTTTGGCGTGGTAAGTTCCAATGTTACTTTCCATTTTATAATGTGACCCACACGTACTATGAGGCTAACTGACTCACTATCCAGGCTGGAACTATTGAAGAAGTCCGCGCAGTTGTCAACAATCTGAAATTGTGCAGCCACTTGGCTAACGTCGGCGATGCGAAAACGCTTATTATCCACCCGTGGGTCACAACGCACCAGCAGTTACCTGATGAGGAGAAGATTAAGGGCGGGGTGACCCCTGATCTGATTCGCGTCAGTGTCGGTCTCGAGGACTTTGAAGATATCAAGCATGACTTTGAGCAAGCGTTTGTTGCTGCGGGACTGAAACCAGCTGCCAAGCTGAACGGCGACCCATTCGACAAGGCCCTATCTTTGTTTAAGGATGGATTCATGAAGGATTTGGGCACTGCAGCACCCAAACCGGTTGTGGCTTGAAGATATTTTATTGTTTTCCTTTGTTTATAGCACAAGAATATATTTCCTAACTCTTGCTTCTGTAATAAATAGTGGAGAGCACAATCGTAGGAGACCCAGTTTTGTTCTTTGAACATTGTCGAATCCTTAGGTACGGAGGCAAATGAGGATATTGGAAGACTTGCTTGCTTGATTCTAGTTAGGCAGAGGGAAATGAACATTGTATTGATCTTCTAGTTATACAAACAAGATAGATCAATAATTCTGCAGATTCTATCTATAATTAGAACCGGGAGGATTTGACAGTTCATATGGTGTTTGATTCGTGCACGACAAATATGCCCTGCCGACTAATGTATAGACTCCCGAGAGAGTATGCGTTTACGTTTAAGCATTGTATTTGAATGTTTTCCACTTGCAAACCACGCATATTGTTTGTTGGTATCCTTAACCCAGAATATACATAAACGGATTCTAAGAACGGCGAGATGCGATGATCCAGGTTTCTATATTTGACTACTCTAGCGAGTCAAGACCCTTGAATCTAGTTATGAGAGAGTCAATATGTACACATATGTAAGCTCTACTTTCGGTACCAAATTTTGACATTCAGTCGCATACCGGAATCTCTCTCCAGCTTAAACAGCCCTCTATGCCTCTTCAAACGCCACATTTAGGCCAGGCTTTTTGTTCACGGTCAAGGAGCTAGACATGTGTCATTAGTGCCTCAACAGGATTTATGCAAAATGTAGATGTATTGCTTTCTTACAATATATCCGGCCGCGAATAGCTACCGACAGGGTCGAAATCCATCTACGCGAGGCAAATTTTCATTAGCCCAAAGCACAATTTCCAACGCCTTTAGATTAAAGCTTACCCGAGCTTCGACCAGATCAGATCTGGTCAACGTTGCGAGGATTATTTCCTCTTTGTCCCACACAGGCTGTGAAACAAACGTGCCAAGGGGCCCAACCACGCAAGAACCGCCATGGTTCAATATGTCGTCCGCCTCCCAGCGAGACCCATCGGGCTTGCGATCGTCATGGTCCAGTGTAAATGGAGGATAGTCAGAGGGGAAGTCGGATACCTTAGAGTAAAAGTTCGATAAGCGAGTCATATCTTTTCTCCTTGCTCGGAAGTAATAATAATTCAGAGAGAGCACTGGGATTTCATACCTTGCAGAATTGATTTACAGAAATAACAAAACATCGGCCTTCTTTCGCAATATGTTGCACCGTCGCAATCCAGCTTGGGAGGTCATCGGCGTGTGGAGCAATATAAATTCTGACATTTTAGCAAGGCTAAGGTCATTGTATGGTTCAAAATAGAGAGGAGCGGGAGGGCCTCACTCTATTCCCTGCTGGTATAATGCCAGCCGTGCAGCAGGCATATAGTTCTCCCAACTAGGTGTATACTCAGGATCAGACGTCCTACCGTTGACGAGAAAGGGTTGTTTATTACCAAATGAGGCCTCCGACTTTGCCAATATCGGTGTCGACGACATCTAAACCGTCACCAGCGCCTCTACCCCAAACCAGTCGCTCAGCCGCCGTTGGGATTAACTAGAAAGTAGAATCAGCGTCTGAATCGAATTGGTAGAATACCAGGATAGGTATCATATACCTTGCGATGTCTGGATAACACAGTACCACCAGGCCCCAGAAGCAAGGCTGTGCAGTAAAGAGTTCCGCCATCTTTTTCTATGATTCCCACTTGTAGATAGACGTTGTTATTGCTAGCTATGCCGCAAATCTGATCCAGCTCTGGAGAAGGAATAGCAACAGATGAATTATAGTACTTTGCGTACCACTTGCGACCTGCTTCCTGTTAGGCAGGCAAACAGTTTAGTGATAGAAAATCACTACACGAACCTCGAGGCTCTCGCGTGCCAATAGTCGCATCAAAGGCATACCTCCAGGGATAAGCTGAAAGAAAACCCTCCCTACAATACGTCAGCCACCGAATCATGTAAGTTTCGAGGAAGAGATAAGTACATACGGGAAAACGACAAGGTTAGCACCAGCTGCCGCCGCCTGCGATGTCAACTCGGCAAGTTTCTCTATGCTTTTTCCCAGATCGAATGCAACTGGTGCAGCTTGGATAGCTGCAACCACGATGTTATTGGACAATTGAGCCATCTTTGCTGTTTGTATCGACTTTGTCTGCATCTATCTCCGATAGGCTGAGGTAGGGGAAATATTGGTTATCACTATCTATTTTAGATCATACTCGGAGCAAATAAATTAGAAGAGTAGCAGAAAGCTTCAATCTATTGGGAATGCGGACAAAGGTAAATCTGGTTCAATTCCGTCTGCGGGGATACTGATAAACACCAACGTTACTGCTTATCAGGATCGAAGACGAAACCCGATCACGGGCTTTGCATCAAACACCGGAAATGCCAGCATTACGTATCGCGAACTGTTCCATTCTACAGCAACTTTAACAATAACAATAGTGGTTCTTGTATAGTATGAAAATGAGAAATAGAAATATGCATCGCGGGATGTATCCTACAATCCAGCAATTATTCACCTACCACGTTTCCCTTGAAAAGCAGTTATTATGGCTACCGGCAAGTCTTCGATCTCGGAAAATACCCACATTCCAGTGCTAATGTGAACCTAACAGAGCTTGACTACAAACCAGAGCAACCCAATCATTTTGCACACCTTATCTCAGGTCAGCGTATTGCACTAATCCCATCCTTAACACTTGAATCGGGACAAATACTCAAATCGTGCCAAGTGGCATACAAAACCTGGGGCAAGCTCAATGAAACCCGTGATAATGTGCTCGTAATCTGTCATGCACTCTCTGGGAGCAGTGATGTTGCGGACTGGTGGGCGCCTCTTATGGGCCCTGGAAAAGCCTTCGATTATACGAGGTTCTTTATTTTTTGCGGGAATGCACTCGGGTCCCCTTACGGAAGTTCATCGCCATTGACGACGAATGTTGAAACTGGACAGCCCTATGGCCCCGAATTCCCATCCACCAGTCTTAGGGATGATGTGAAGTGCGTGATAAAGTATTCACTTCCCGATATATGCGTGTCCACCTGCTGACTTATCTGCGGCAGAGCCCACAAATCGGTCTTGGATGCACTGGGTGTTTTATCCGTTGCTGCAGTAATCGGGGGGTCTATGGGAGGCATGACAACGATCGAATGGCCTCTCTGTACGCCGCCTGGATTCGTGAAGGCAATCGTGCCTATTGGGACCGCTGTTTACCAGAGCGCCTGGGGGATCTCATGGAGTGAGGTCCAGAGGAGATGTATTCGCTCAGACCCTTTGTTCCGTGACGGCTATTATGAACCGAACCAAGAGCCGACATCTGGTCTCGCAACGGCGCGAATGGTGGCCATGTTAACCTATAGATCAGGAGAGAGCTTTGAAAAACGATTTGGTAGAAATCCATCGAAATATGCCAAGGGTTTAATACTGCCTCTGGGTGCTACAGTATCCAACGGTTCCTTTTCGCCATCTCCCCTGCCAGCGAATTCATCAGCGGCCTCAGACAACTCGACTGTCAGACGATTTTCTGCGCAAGATTATCTGGACTACCAAGGAACAAAATTCCTGCGTCGTTTCGACGCAAACTGCTATTTACACTTGATCGATAAAATGGATATGCACGATATTCGGCGTGGTCGTGCTCTGGGTGATTATGATTCCGACTCCAATGGCGAGGGAACTCCTCCAGACAACATCGAGGTGAAAGTATTGTCGCGCGTTCCGCCTCACGCTTTGGTGATTGGCATCGATTCTGATGTTCTCTTTCTCCCTTCTCAACAATATTACCTGGCCATTTCTCTCCCAAATGCCACCCTGGCGATGATCAAGTCATCTGACGGACACGATGCGTTCTTGCTTGAGTTCGAACAGCTGAACCGTTTGATCATTGAGAGACTGAACTGGCAGTTCCCAACTATGTATGAAGGATTCTCACAGAGAGTGGCTGGAGTTGATACGCTCAATCCTGTGAATGGGGTCAGCGTCGGTGAGCTAGATTGACCGCTGCCTACTCTTCAAATGCTGTTTGAACAGGGCTAGACAGACTAAGATCATAGTATGCGTTCATTAAGATTGTACTGGGGAAATTGTTGCATGAAACTAGCTCTACTACGCCTGTATACGAATAGAAGAGCCTTGATATATGTCAGAGTTTAGACGTCTGTATAAAGACTTTGTGTTTATTCAAATATTATCTCAATATCCTCGAACTTATTGGCTTTACAAAAAGTCATCATTTGGATTATCACGTCCGGCCAGTATCAGCATTGTTTTCTGGTGGCGCAGATTCACCCCTATCCGTCCTCTCCCCCGTGGCCTCTGTCCCCCCAGACGATGACACATTGTTTCCTTCGCCTTGATTACTATGGCTTCTCATTAGACACAAACTGCAACCTCTTCTTTTTCGAACATTGAGGTCTCGTGTACCTGGAGGACCACGACCGATTTCTATATGACCGCATAGGTACCAGGTGACAATGACTGGAGTGCGAGAATATGAAGGTGTAGGCCCAGATTCAGTATGTTCTGACATTGTTGTTATTCCTCCCTTGACTGAAGGTTGCGAAAAGGCAAGTGGATGTATGGGTATCGAAATCGCAGCTAGAACATGTGGCTTCAAATGATATTCACTGATTAAGGATAGAAAAAGTAATGTCCAATTTTTGTCCATTAGACTAAAGTCATTTGTCAAGCTATTCAGTTCTAAGGACTGCGATTAGCTCTCTGTTCGGTCAGCGACAACAGTGAGCGGATAAAAGCGACGTCTTTCATGAAAAGATGGGCATATACCACTCGAATCTCTAGACATCTCGATATATCACCAAAGCCCCATGGGAAGGAACCTCCCTATCTATATATGTGGCCGAGAGCCTCCTGGGTAGTTTATTGCAATGATATATGCAACAATTAGTGAATACTAAGTCTCTATATTCATGTTAACCTACGGTTTATACAGCAGATGAGCACCGGAACTCGTTATAGGTAACACAAATGATGTGCAAATCTGAACTTTGATTGTTTATTTCTATTCTATCCGTCGAATATTGACCCGGCGGGCCATGGAATCTGATATGAAGGGCTGTTCAGGGTGAAATTTAGCCTAAGTCTTCCATTTCGTCAGGGGCTTAACTCACTGTAAAAGGCCTCCTAGGCGTTCCAGTTCCAATCAGGGGAATCGACCGTCTTGACATTGTTCGTGAAAATGCGTCGAAACCAGGCCTTGGACTTGTATATGACTGATTTCTCCCATCTTTTCTCGGAGACCCAAGCTGCAGGCATTTTGGCGCCGCAGCTGGGGCATGGGATGCTATGCTTTGACACGTGCGGGATATAGAATGTATCGAAAGAGTTCGGATAGTACGTGCATATATGACCACAGAAGAAATGCATCTCGAGGAACAACTGTCAGCTGTCTTCTGGCAGTTCAGGATTGTTGCGACGGCGGAAACGACGACCGGGACAAAGAGGAGAAGGAAGGGGAGGAGGAGAGCTCGCACTGACTTCTTGCTCGGCAGCCATGGCTTGAGTCTCTTGTCTCAGTTGATCTTGAAGAACTTTAGTAGGAGGTATGAGAGAGGTGGTTAAGGAAGAGGTTTGGAATAAAGAAGGGGATGTTCAGATGTCATGTTAATCACCCTGATGCCAAACCTGCTCTCTCGGCATGGAGATAGATGACATCATCACAATAAACGGTAAGTCAGTGTGTTACTACGGCAGCTATTATCACTAATGAGGTGTATATCACGAATTCATCCTTCACATCACTGTGAAATGTTCCATAACAAAAGCTAAAAGAGGTGACGGCAGGATATACTAACTACAGCTACAGAAGCATGATATAGAGTAAGACATAAAGAGCCAAATAGACCTTAGCTGTTGCTGCTACCCAAAGACAGGCAGAGATCTCAATCTATCGGGCAATCCCCAATTCCTCATTCATATGGCATCATCCCCTAAGTACAAACAGGAAAGCTGTCTCAACGCCGAGGCCATGCAGAAGAGCAGGACCATATAGCCAAGACTGTCAATTATGATCACCAAATCAGAGCTGCTATGTCCTGGGACCGTCATGGCCTTGCGTAACTTCAGTTTTCTAATCCCTCTTTGTGCTTTTGCGATGGTTTCTGGACTAAATGAAAGCAACTGTTAGAAAACCCTTTCCAAATTGCACTTCCACACCAATAGGGGACGAGGCAACTTACGAAGAGATAAAAGTGATGGACACTAATGCATAAGAAGTGTCTGGAAGTGCTCCCGTGCTTTGTCTCCTCACTATGTGAGTCGATCGCCTTGATGCAGTTGGCAGTTTGATCGGTTCTGGTGTTCCTCTTCGCAACACGCTTGATACATGGGCTGGCACCGGCAGAGATTGTGGTTAGAGGGTAGCCTTTGATGCAGCATCTAGGGCAGTATGCGATGAGCTTCTTCTTTTTCACGACGAAGAAGTTGTGCATCTCTTTTTCTTGGCATTCCATTGCCATATCAATGGCTTTGGCATTCTCCTCGACTAGGCTATCCTCAACGTCCTCAGGAGCTTCTGGCTCGAAGCAGATGTCAATTTCCCATTTCTCAATATGCTTACAACCATGGAAACGGTAGATTGTGTGGAGGCACATAACAATAGAGAATGTATGAAATCAATATGAAGTATGTAAAGAATGACGTTGGGAGGGGTTGCAGTTGTTTACCACAATATGAGAGAAGAGTTTGCAGAAGGAGTGACTAATAATAGCCAGAAAAAGAGATAGGAAAAGAAGAATTCACTTTTACCATGTGAGATTTTTGAAAAAGGGCTCTTTGGTAGATGTCGTGTTATGTGAACAACAACTAGGCAGCGATGTCATAGAACATGCTGGAAGAGGGAAAGGGAGTATAGCTTAGATACTCTCAAAGGTAAACTGGCGTTCATATTCTTATTCACTACATATGTGGACAGGCTTATATACTATATCAGCCGGAATAGATATCAATATGTCTGCACATGGGAGTTGATGTCTGGTACCTACGACATAGTGTGAGAAGAAACGCAACATCAGACGTACCAATAGACATTATGCAATCCCTGGGGGACTGTTTACAGCCAAGCAGTTGACATTTTATGGCGAATGTCTCCTAGATAAGAACCATATTTTTATTTCTGTTGTCGCTCTCCAGATACTCGGAAAACTCCAAGACTCAATTTGTAAGAAAGGATACCACATGAAAGCAAGTACATGCTCAACCAGAAAGCCTCATATTCGAGATGGGTAACAGAGCATAGATAAACGATCTGATCACCCCTCAAGCTCCTAAACCAGCACCAAAAAGAATTCCAGCACCAGCGACAAGGCACCCGTATAATACCACCAAAGAGACAAAGTTGAGACCTTTCATATCCCAATAATGTGATGAGTTCGCCGAATTGTGGCATATAGTGCATCCGTGTCCATGGATTTGTCCTCCACGGCCGCGTCCACCACCCCTGGCACCTCTGAGTTCCGATTCTGGCCTTGGGCTTGCGGAGATATAGCCAGTAGCCTTGATATCGTCGTCGGATTGAGTAACGCTGTCAAGATGGTTGTAGCTTTGATCTTTCCTGTACCCATTGTAATCGGTGGTATATGAAAGTGGCAGGGCAGGCGCTGGCGTGCTGGTGAGCGAGGTCGCAACGGGAATAGTGATTGGAGTCACGACAATAGAATATTCCGTAGTCAATGATACTGCGAATGAGGGAGACGCAGATAGAGCCATCATGTACTAGTATAACTTCTTCGAGGAACTTTAGTAGAGATGTTGCGGTAAAAGGGTCATGCGTCTTGTAAGAATAACGTAAAGAAAGTAGTGCTATCAGTTATCTGAACAGGGGGAGCGAACACGGATTTTAAAGAATACTCTCTGGATGCAGGCAGCATCCAAAGAAACTGGAACAAATTCAATCGTTGAAGTGAACAAAAAGAATATTAACCCGGAGAGGCGCATGTCCCTGGACATTTCTTTGTGAAGGCCATTCATTCCTTCGCCGCGGATGGCAGTCTATGGCGGTCCTTTGTTCCACACACTCAGTGAATATCCAAGTAAGTGGAAAGTATTCCTTGTAATGGATTTGGTTGTAGATATATTGGTCCTCTTAGAAATTGGTCATGCTGTATATAATATAACACTGATCTTTCCACCTAGAAAATACTTGTAGTAGTGCGAGATATTCGTACTTCTAGATATGAGTCCATATGTCGACTAATTTCTTTTGCAGGTATATATGTCTTTACCGGACAATATCCTACAGTTGGCAACAATTCCGGTAGCCGCGAAGGATTGTTCATAAATACTTGAAGAACCCATCAATTGGGACATGTCTGCAAATGATGTTCTGATTCTGCAAAATTTAGGAATATCGAATATAGCTTGCAACTGGCTCCCTCAGAACGCCTAAACGAGGCTTAATGCCAAAGCCCGGCATCTTAGGTGCCATGATACGGTCGTCACGGACATCGAATTTCCCATCGGCTGTCTCCAGAGCAACCATGTCCGATTCTTATACCTATTTCCTGCATACAATTGACAAATGATTTTCTCTATGTCTGCGGTAAAGTCATCATATGGCGGGTATCGTTCCCAATGCCTATATGGGGCAACCAAAATGACCATGGTTGTCATTTTTGTTCCTAAATTGGGCATAGTATACAGAATAGATACTTACCCTACATCCGGAGAGCTCCAGGTGCGATATATGAGCAATACTAAGAATAAAGTGGCACTACATTCGCCCTGAAACTGAAGATATACTGGCCTGTGCATTGCACATACTAATATCTGGGTCTACTTAATAAGCACCTGAAATAACTATCGTGCATTCCAGCAGTGTTAGATACTGTTTTATGAATGAGACTCTGAGATAACTCCTCTAGCGCCGGTGTAATTCCTCATCTTTGATATCACCTGTTGATCCCGTTTTACACACATAGTAACCAATTATAGAGTATATTTCCCCCCAGACCCAGAAATACGTCAGAAAGTCAGGGTCTCTGTTGTAATATCCTCAGTGTATCTTTCTCCGTCAGGTTAGGCCAACGAGCTCAAGGACTATTGCAGTCGATCACGACTGTGCCGTCTGTCCTCAAAATAGCTAATCAATATAACCCTCATAAGCTATATGCCATTCAGATTCGGCACCTTTTGTTTATGCTCCGGCTTCAGCAGCCTTGAGCGCTTTCCTAGCCATCCATCTTCGATACAGCACCAGAGCGATGAGCCCGCATGCAACAATAAAAACGATAACGAAGACGAGGACAACTCCAGGGTTCCTGGCTGCCCAGTTATGGTGACGGCGTGGTCTAATGACCCCAGGGCCCCCGACACCGCCAATACCGCGGACACCAGCGGCAGTCGAACGTTCGATGAGACTGACTACAGCCATGGTTGGGCTGGGAGAAAAGACCTGTCGAGAATTGGCGGTTAGCGATCATACTTAAACGGACTAATGGATTGAGCAGGTCGAGGGCTAACAGGCTATCATACAGAAATTAATGAAATGTTGTATAGGTTACAGGCACAGATATGGTATGGGCACTATGTCCCGAGCAATTGTAATGCGATGGCACGAAGGTGCTGGGATAGAAAAGCTGAGCAGTCTATCCTCAGAAAGACCTTCTTCCAGGGAGAGAGTTGGACAGCTAGCAAAGTCGATACCTGATGCAGGCTCTAAATGACTGAAATGGGAAGACTGAGGGAATAACGAACCTGCTGCAGCACCGATCAATCCCTCGGACACACTCCGTTAGATGGACAGCAACACTTGAAAGGAGACTTCACTTGGTAAATGGAGGTGTGAAGGAAGAGGAAGAATAACTTTCCACGTCCAGCCATTAGACTGTCTAACTCATGATTGTGCAGACGCTGATCCAGCGAATACCTACAATGGATGCTCGGATTGGAGAATCGAGACCGGGGTTTCCCATGGCACTATGTTTCTTATTCCGGGGTGAACAGAAGTCTTACGATCGGGTAGAATTCCATTACGATATTTCGCGCAGGCAGACCCATGTTAAGTTGGTGGTCTTGACCTGTGCGGGTTTTCGTATGTGGCTGGATTTGGGCTCGTTTTTAAAGGTCTCTATACCTATTGGCAAAAATTTATTCGGAATCGTTAACATATAAGCGGAAACATTCATAGCTGGTCATCTCAAGCGTTAAGTGTACTAATAAAGCAACCTAGCACTAATTACCTATCTCTGTAAATTGAATGCTTCTCGCACGAACATGTCTATTCAGCCCTACTACTTTATTTGTAACTTGGGATCTACAGGTAAAATTGCAAAACGATTGAGGCAGCAAAGCGAGAATGCTGTACCGGTTCGCATTTGAGCTTTGTAGTCTTTAATTTCCTCCGCGCGACTGACGCTATTTTACAAAGCTGTCGGCGCCAATTTGGGTATCCGACCGTGTCCGCCAACCCCGGATCGGTCTCTGGGAAGCCTTTGGCGTCCTAGAAACGGCTCTTGAACCACGTTCAAAGTGAACCTGGAACCAAACGGAAGCCAGTTTAAGCGGAGAAAACCATTAACTGCGTCATTACTGGGTCATCCGCTAAAGAAGCTCTATTGTGGAAGACAATGGGCGTGTTCGAGTATTGATGGTTGAGATAGGTATTTTCGCGATGGGCAATCTCACTTTAAGCATAATTGACTACGGCTAAACCGGCCCCGCTGCTGATAAGCCAGAGTCAACGATGATAGTTTTCATGAGACCGTGATCATAAGTCCGGATAGGTTGACAACCAGGATGCGGTCCATGCATACCAAGGTACCGACAAGACACGAACGCGTTTTGTCTGTTGGGAGGGCAGGGGAAGTCCCAAGATACCATTGGCAACGGAGAACAATCGGTCGCAAATCAGTAATGCTCTAGAGTCTAGTATCTCTAGAGTTAGCTGAGGTTGATGATGAGAGGATGCGCTCACAGTTTGAACCTTGGATGCTGTATTTACATACCATCGTTGCTTGCCCGAAATATAAGCAGGATAGCTTAGGGCTTCACTGCACAACTACAACTCGAAGTGTCGCATACACCTATCTGGCACATCATATAAATTCCAAACTGACTTCTTAGGTATGGAGTAGAAAGGAACTAGAGAAGCAGACAAAATAGTCTATCAGTGTCTATCTTCTAGTCTAAATCAACAAACTTAGTCACCGACAGAAATAAAGCAGAACTCCAGATGCAAATGCATGTCTATCGTGCGATGAATGCCTTTTTGTTTTCCTTCAATTCCAACCGAAATACCGTAAATCATTGTGAAACCACCTTGCGCTCTATGTCAAGGTCCCGTTAAGTCATTATCTTTTCAATACTACTTTATTTGTCGCCCACTCTTGCATATCAAGTCCGCGCTTGGCGACCAAGAAAGTCAAACCACCACCGATCATAAACATTGCGGAGCCTGTTGAAGAAGAAAGTATTAGCTTGTATCTCAAATGCTAAGAGAAAGAGAATTGCTCACATATGGTAAATGTCCACCCTGCTCCAATGCTATTAATCATAGGAACTACGGCTGCACTTGCGGTGGCGCCAAATATGTACTGAACGACGTATTTTCCGCTGATCACTTCAGTCTTCTGGGCCGGAATAACCTCTGTATTTAGAAAGATAGTTAGAAGAATTGTTCGTTTGGACAGGAGATAGGATGTTATTTCGCTCAACGTACCCGCTGTATAAGTATTCAACCCATTAAAAGTGCCCATCAAACCCCAACCGGCAAAAAAGGCACTGATAATTGGAACCGCCATTCCACCCACTTCCTCTTGCAAGGTCCAGCCGTAGATCAACGTTGAAGCGGGTAGCATGGTTAGAACCCATAACAGACCGCTATTCAGTCGATCCTGTGGTAGTCGGGCACCGTTGCGCTTCTGGATATATCGCTTTACGGTCCTGTCTGAAAGTCTCCCACCGACGATGCTTCCGACTAAGAAACCGGCGCCAGGTGCAAGGTAGAATAGTCCACTGACCAAAGCCGTTGTGAGATGGAATCGAGGACCGAAGATGCTTCGCGCAGAAGTCAGCAGCGCGTATTGGAAGAAAGCGAGTAATCCGCAGGTCAGGTCCTATAATATTTCTGTCAGATGGGAACTTCTAGGTGGCTAAGGGCGGAGAGCATACGGCGAAGAAGATGTTCGGATATGCAAAGAAAGTGAATACGCGAATCGGGTTCATGGCGTAGAGAACAGACAGTAATGATGGGGGAGGTTCTTTCTTTTCCGAGTCTTTTTCGACGCTGTTTATCTTCTCGATATCTGGGACAAAAAATATCGCCATGACGAAACTTAAAGCGGCCATTCCGACTTGTACCCAGAAAATAACTCGCCAATGAGCATAAGTCACGATGATTCCGCCAATGCAGGGGGCTATATTGCTGTTAGTTCATATAATAACTACTGAAAAAAAAAAAAAAA